>JBBPBS010000361.1:9208306-9316871 GCA_037974835.1 Cicer judaicum
TTTTTAAAAACATAATATATAAAAGAATTCATATATACTGCCAGGATATATATCCAAAAATACTTTAGAAATATCTTAAATATATTTAATAATGTATTTTTGTTAAGTAATTAAGTCATTTGAATTTCCTTAGAATATACAAAAGTATTTGAAAGTATCAATATTTGAACCATATCCAACACATATACTTCTTCCATTTTAAAATATTTAGAGATCATAGATCGATAAATATGTGTAAAAATAAAAGAGAATGATATTATATTAAAGAATTGGTAAAAAAAAAAAATATTTATTTTAGTTATTAAATATGTGATTCTTTACTGCTATAGTTCCTCAATATATTAAAGTTGATATTTTATTTTTAAAGATTAAATGACTATCTAAAAATATATCCAAAAAGCAATACAACTAATTAAAAAAAAAACACTTATGAAAATGTTTATAATTTTAATAAAAATTATAATAACTTCTCACATATACATAAGTCAAAATTAAAAATACATTTAATATTATATGCCTTCGCAGTATTGGTAATCCCTTGAGAGGATTGAACCTACTTTCTTAGCAGCTAACTTCTCAATTTTAGGTAGGCACTAGGTAGTAGTAACTTTTGGGAACCACTAGAAGTCAAAAACAATCATAGTTTTATCTATGCAAAAATAATTGTGGCGAATGCAACACAAATAATCCCAAAAGACAGAAAAAATAATGATTGAAATGTGGACCCGCGCCATCTCCATAAAAAAAAAAATCATAAACAGATTAACAAAAATAACTTGAAAGGAATCTACAACATACGGCTACACCTAATTCCCACATCTTCGTATCTTTATTGTTTTCAGAAGCCCTCTTCGTTGAAAATATAAAAATATTCTTTAGAATTTTAAAATTTTAAAAAAATATTATTTTCTCTAATTAATTTTTTATCGATTTTTTATTAGTGAAAATATTGACAAAACAATTATACAAAATCTATTATGAGTAACAAATTGAAATTTACAACTATATATTCTGAATGTTTCAAAAATTTAAACTTTCAAAATAATTGTTTTTAAATATATTTTTAAAATTTTGAATTTATTTTATTATTGGAATTCCAAAATTATTTTTATTTAGAAAATATGAAAATTTTAAATAAAAAATATTAATATTATTAAATTAAATATCTTCAATTTAAAAAAGTTTAATTATAATTCAAGTATTTATTACTCTGTCTATATACATAACAAAACCACAAATGCATCCTTAAAAAAATTGAAATAAAAAGGTATGAAACTTTATTAGCAAAAATATTAATGGCAACTATTTTATTGTTTTGAATTTTTGTAAGACCCATAATTTTAAAGTGTACTTTATGTATATTAGTGTATTGTTGGTATTGAACTAGAGGTTTTTTTAGCCAAAGTTATTCATATTTTGGAGTTTATATGACCAAGAAGATATTTTAATGTCCGATTAGAATTTATCGTCGATAAATAAATTAAATTAACTGCTGAAAATTCCATCTGTCAATTGAGTTACGACGAGAGAAGATCTTTTTAACAAAAGTGGTTTGGGAAGTTATGGGCGAAATGGTAATTTTAATAAATATCTAGATATTTTGAGATATTTGTTAATTATATTAATATATATGTTTGTGTGGAGGGAAAAGAGGAGAAAATAGAAAGGAAAGAAGGAAAAAGAAAGAAAAGAAAAGGAGAGGGAAGAAAAAGAAAAGAAAGAAAACAAAAAACTTCTTCTTCCTCGCGTGATCCATTCTTCTCCCTTCCTCCATTGTTGCTCGTTTTTGCTTCCTTTTCGTTCCTTTGGATTCGAAAATTGATAGTGGGTGATAGGACAAGGATTTCTCAATTCCACTCTTCCTCTTTGATCCGAAAACGAAGAAAAACGGTTTAGGGATTTCAAAACCGTCAAACACAAATCTCGCCGTTTCTTCTGGATACAAGCTTCGTTTCGCGAAGGGATAGAAGGGAAAGTTGCTCACCACTACACTACGGTGCTAGTGAGCTAACCTTGGAAGCGACGTCGCGAGCAAAGTTTTTACCGGAATTGATCGTGGTGCCGTAAATCGACGTTAAAGCTAACGTTAAGGTAAGGGCTCCTTCCAAACTTTTAGTTCGCATTTAGGGACTTACTTGTGGTTGTGTGGAAAAGAATTTGGTTAGGGTTAAAGTAATGTTTTGTGGAGAATGAATTTTAAACCCATTTATGTATGATTTCGACTATATGAAACTTGTTGTGTTTGAGTGATGGATTGTGTTAATTTGTGTCGTCTTATTCGGCATGTTCATATTTGATAATCATAGAATTTGAGATGTGTTTTGTGTGGTTTGTGTGGAAAAGTGGTTTGATGTGTTTTGGTGTGAATTATGAATTGATGTGTTTTGATGTGGATTCATAATATGTTTGAGTTTGTTTTGTGTGGAATTTGAAAACCATTAAGTTAAATGAGTATTAAGAATGGGGAATCTCTTAATGTCGTGTTTACTTAATGTGTGTTTGTGAAAATCTTTTAAGTTAACTGGGTAGTAAGAATGGGGAATCTCTTAATGTCTTGGTTACTTAATGTTGTTTTGAAAACCATTAAGTTAAATGAGTATTAAGAATGGGGAATCTCTTAATGTCTTGTTTACTTAATGTGTGTTTGTGAAAATCGTTTTGAGTTAAATGAGTATTAAGAATGAGGAATCTCTTAATATCTCTGTTTACTAATGTTTTGGAAAATCGTTTAAGTCAAATGAGAATTAAGAATGGGGAATCTCTTAATTTCTTGTTTATTTAATGTTCGTTTTGAAAATCGTTTAAGTTAACTGGGCGTTAAGAATGGGGAATCTCTTAATGTCTTGGGTACTTAAAGTTGTTTTGAAAATCGTGTAAGTTAACTGGGCGTTAAGAATGGGGAATCTCTTAATGTCTTGGCTACTTAATGTTGTTTTGAAAATCGTTTAAGTTAAAAGAATATTGAGAATTGGGAATCTCTTAATATGTCTGTTTGCTTAATGTTTGGCGTGAAATTCGTTTAAGTTAAATGAGTATTGAAAATGGGGAATATTTTAATATATGCATTTACTTAACGATTGTTGTGGATGGAGTCAGTATATGCTCATGCATTTTCATGCTTTTTGTAAATCGTGCAGACCCGTGATAGGTGGCACCCTGATAAATAGTACTTTGGCCTGTGATAGGCGGTACATTTATGATTTACGTTTTTGTAAATTGTGCAGACCCGTGATAGGTGGCACCTTGGTAAATAGTACTTTGGCTTGTGATAGGCGGTATTTTTACGATTTACGGTTTTTTGTAAATTGTGCAGAGCCGCGATAGGTGGCACCTTGGTAAAGAGTACTTTGGCCTGTGATAGGCGGTACATTTACAATTTACGTTCTTTTTAGTAAACCGTGCAGACCCGTGATAGGTGGCACCTTGGTAAACTATACGGGCCCGTGATAGGCAGTACGTTTATGGTTTACACTTTTAGTAAATCGTGCAGACCCGTGATAGGTGGCACCTCGGTAATTGGTACTTTGGCCTGCGATAGGCGGTACAATTATGATTTACGGCCCTTCGAGGAGGGTTTTGGTTTGAAATTCCGAGTCCATGCATTTTGGCATATACGCATTGCATTAAGGTGTTTGGCACACGAGTCGTGGTTGATTCAAATTATGATTGTGTTGATTTTGCTAAGTGTTATGGTTTGAAATTATGTGTAAGTGTGTTTTGATTCAAATTATGATTGTGTTGATTTTGCTAAGTATTATGGTTTGAAATTATGTATAGGTGTGTTTTGATTCACATTGTGATTGAGTTGGTTTATGAATTTTTGAAAGAATACACAGGGAAATCGATTTACCCAATCGATTTGATGAGTTACAGGGGCCCTGTCCTTCCTGAAATCGATTTACCCAATCGGTTTTGTAATATGTTATTCAAAAAGATTTGAGAAATCGATTTGGTAAATCGATTGGATTCGATTGGATTAAATTGGATTCAATACAGGGGCCTTGTCTTTCCCAAAATCGATTTGCCTAATCGATTGGATTCAATACAGGGGCTCTGTCTTTCACGAAATCGATTCACCCAATCAATTGGACAATACAGGGGCTCAGTCCTTCTCGAAATCGATTGCTCCAATCGATTGAGGCAAGTCTGGGGTTCAATTTTTACTAAAAACTTTCAAGAAATCGATTTGCCCAATCGATTGGCACATTAGGAAATCTTATTTTGTGTTAGATGATGGATTTCTCAATTGATTATCAATGTATTGGTCAGTTATGTATTACTTGATGGATTGAGAACTTTATTTTGATTTCATTATCATTTGGTAAGCATTGTATGAACTTTTAGTATATGGAAAACCTTTTAAGATGCATGCTAAGTTGAAAGGGGTATTTTGTGCATTTGAAAACTTATATGTTATTTGTTAACTGTTAATTTCGGTTGGTGACCCTTTACAACTATTGTGGAAATCTGGGCTTTGCCCTCAGATGAGAGTCAGGGCGGTCCTACTGGTTCGTACCCTACGGATGGGAATGTGGATGGGAATGCTTGATTGGAGCTACGTTAGGAGGATCTCATGGGGCGCGTAGAGATTACTCGAGGCGTATAGTTTTTGTTATGTATAGACTGATCAGACTAGGTTGTCACTCAGGACACATATGTCTTTCTTTTGGGCTACTTTTATTTAAAATTGGAAGAATGTACATGTACTAATGTTGGCATTAGGACATGCTTTGGATTTATATTTTGAAACAAAAAACTTTTCCGTTGTTTGTAAATTATAACGACTCAATTATTTATCCAAGGGTTTTACCTTATTTGATTCTGTGTTGTATTTTAATTTTTTTAAAAAAAAAAAATACACCCTCACTTTGAAAAACGGGGTATTACAATTTTTAAAAATAAAAATATTTGGTATCCTTAAACTTGTAAATTTTAAAATATCTGAAAAATTAACATAAAGAAAATATAATAATTTTAGGAGGGCCATTTTTGTGTATTTTACATATATTATTAAATGACTATAAAAAATGAGAGATTAATAATTTTTATCAAATTATCTTTAATAATAATTATTGTCTTTTTTATTATCATAAATATAAAGTGAAATATAATATTTTGATAATAATATACATATTACTGCATCTGATTATAACTATAAAAGAATTTTTGGAAAAGTTCTTTTACTCTTTATAAGAAAAACATTAAACAAAAAAGGTATTTGCGACATATTTTGACTCATAGTAACATGTTTTTTGGGAGGATTATCTTACTCATAATCACACTTAAAATAGTGTTTAGTGAGAAATTTATATGTCGGCACATATATACTTGTAAGACTATTTTTAATAAATATAACAATAATATATAATTAACATTCTATAAATTATCATTAATATAAAGAAAAAAATAGTTTAGACTAGGAGCAAAAATAAACTAATAGTAAAACTATTCAATTTGTTTTCAAGATGCATGATACATTTATGTATTTACTTAACAATTTCTTTTCACTGTGTTTCATGCTAAATCACTAGAACTCTTGTGTTAATGTATTGATACTTGAATGCTTTACCTTTACTTGTTCTCTTATAAGCAACTTTTAAAGCGTTCCACATTGATCGTGCAAATATGCTATGTGACACGATGATTTTCATCAACTCCTATAGAGGAGATCAAAATATTTCATCCTTGTTAGTGCAAAAGTAGTATTTGCTACAATCTTCTAGTTGATATTTTGATGATAACAAAAAAAAAAAAAAAAATGAACAACTATCTCCTAATAGTAGTTGTTAAGTGTTTAGATTAGGTTAGAAGATAAAGATTTATCTATGTTAATACTGCATAAATTATAAATAAATTAGAGGTACTAATCTAAGTGTTTTTGACACAATATTATTACTTAATAAATAAGTAATTATGTTTATTAATAGACTAAGTCATAATATAGCAATTGGAAATATTGCAATAAACGTATGATAATCTACATTACGAGTCAAACTCTTATAGACAAAAGAAATACAAGTCAATGATTGACCCTCTAAAGACAAAAAGAAGAAAGCTTTAGATGAAACATATGATAAAGTTAATGTTCTGGTAAAAGCTAAATTCTTTTATGAACAAAGAGAGAATTGACTGTCCTGATATCTCAAATTTCACCACTTTGTTATGACAATCCAAAGTGGCATGATGCAAAGCCAACCAATCCATACCCAAAATCACATCAAAATCTATCAAGTCAATAATTACCAAATCTACCAGCAACACCTTGCCATCAATAGTTATATCACAAGAACGATACACCGACTTAGCAAGCAAATTTCCTCCAACAGGTGTAGCTACAACTAAAGGCTCTTCTGAACAAAGATGAACATTTACCAAGTCGAGTAGGAAACCATGCAGATACAAAAGAATGTGTAGCTCCAGCATCAAACAAAACATGAGCATCTCTAGAACAAATAGAAAGTATACCTGTAACTACTGCATTAGATGTCTGAGCATCCTGACGTGTCAAAGCAAACACTCGAGCCTGACCTCTTCCTGCTGGTACCTGACGTCTACCACCAAATTCTCTACCTCGTTGTTGAAATGTTCTTGAACCTCTAACATAAGAATTTCCACTATGACGCACAGATGTAGAACGAGTCTGAGGAGATGCCAAAGTTGTTGGTGCTGATGCATAACTAGAGAATGGATGTATCGTGTCTACAGGACAATCCCTCCTTATGTGACCTATTTGGCCACATTGGTAGCACACCTTAGCATTACCATCTCTAGAACAACTCCCGAAGTGAAACCTACCACAAGTAGAACATTGTGTAGCTGAAACACCAGAATATCTCTAAGGGAAAGTGGATTGTGATGTTGCTCCAGTATCTGATCTACGAATCTGCACTGTTCCAAAAGACTGCACACTATGACCACCCCTTTGAGACATGAGTCTTTGTTGCCCCTGATAACCAAACATAGATCCACCACCGCGATTTGAATAGTTACTGTAAGATCCTTCAATCCTTTGCTTCTTATGTGAATCTTGTCTATTGCCTCCTTTTTCCTTCTGTCGTTGCTCAATCAAAAGGGCCAAAATCAAAACCTCAGCAAAAGTAGAACAATTAGATCCAACCATCGATCTAAATAAGTAATCCTTCAATCCTCTAACAAACCTCTTAATACGCATCTCCTCAGTGATAGGATAAGGAGCATGTCTAGAGAGCTGTGTAAAACGAGCATTATACTCTGAAACTGTCATACCCTCTGTTTGCTCCAAACGCTCGAACTCATGAGCTAATCCATCCCTAACACTCTCCGGAAGAAAACGAGCCATGAACAACTGAGAGAACTCTCTCCATGCTAACGGAGGTGGCCCTACTAGTCTACCACGTGACACTATATCAAACCAATCACGTGCCACACGTATTAGCTGAAATGATGTCAATTCTACTGCTCTTACCTCAGAACAACCCAATGCTCTCCAAAGCCGCTCTAGACTGTCAATGAATTGTTGTGGATCCTCAGTTGCACTAGACCCAGAAAAAGTAGGGGGTTTAAGCTTCATGAAGTCAGGTAATGTAACACCCCGATTTTTAACAGCGCGAGTGTATTTTTTTTTTTTAAAAACAAATAAATAAAACAAAGGAAATACTTTTGGATAAATATTTAAGTCATAACATAACGACAAAGTCAACAAATATTTACAAGCAGCAGAAATAGTTTTTTGAAACAAAATCCAAAGTATTTAAATAGAAAAATACAACGGGGCTATGAGACCTATCAGACATAGCTCATACCCTTGGAGTATTCTCGGCAGACACCTGCATAAAAGCATTGCCCCAAGAATCTCTACTTTCCCCACATCACATCAAAATGTAGAACATGGACCCATTAAAACAAAAGTCACCAGACAATTTAAGCATAGATAAAATATTCCAAAATGAAATAAATATAATCCCAAGAGAAAGACATCTAGTCCTTATACAACCACCTAATCTGATCATGCTACAACACTACACAATAATTGTAAAGGTCGCCAACCGAAATTAACAAATATCACATAGCAAAATTCGTATATTTTCAAATGCTCAAAAGAACCTTTCGCCTTAGCATACTCCTCGAAAGGGTTTTCATATGTCCAAAAATGCATAAACTATGTTGAAAAATGAAGTTTTGACAAACTACATTGCTGTAGCCGAATACAATTGAAAAAATGCAGATTTTTAATTCTAAAATGGCTCTAAATCAATCAACATTTCAAACATTAATATTATCAATTATGAACACATAATTAACACCAAATTAATCTCCACAAATTCGCACCTCAATCACACATCGAATATTCATTAAATCAATTATGAACACATAAATACATCAAAACTTAATCAACCCAACTTCACACCACAAAGCAATTACGACAAATCACAACAACAACCGAATATGTATATATTATCATCAAAGTATGACAAACATGACTCGTGTGCCAAGCACCCTAATGCAATTATGCCAAAATGCATGAACTCGAAATTCCAAACCAAAACTCTCCTCGAAGGGGCGTAAATCATAATTGTAGGGCCTCTCACAGACCAGTACTAATTAACGAGGTGCCACCTATCATGGGTCAGCACGATTTACTAAAAAGCGTAAATCGTAAACGTACCGCCTATCATAGACCAATATTGTTTACCGAGGTGCCACCTATCACGGGTCAGCACGATTTACTAAAAATCCTAAATCGTAAACGTACTGCCTATCACAGACCAGTACTGTTTATTGAGGTGCCACCTATCACGGGTCAACACGATTTACTAAAAAACGTAAATCGTAAACGTACCGCCTATCACAGACCAGTACTGTTTACCGAGGTGCCACCTATCACGGGTCAACACGATTTACTAAAAAATGTAAATCGTAAACGTACCGCCTATCACAGACCAGTACTGTTTAACGAGGTGCCACTTATCACGGGTCAACACGATTTACTAAAAATGTGTAGTCTGTCACAGACCTACACGACGCGAAAATCCCCGCAAGGATAAGATGAACCAACATATCACATGGCATCATCTCGTGGCCCATCATGGTCACCACTATCACCATGGCCCCATCGCGGTTACCATGTACTATGAAATGCATGAGCATACTCTGACTCTTGTCACCACAATCATTAAGTAAATGCAGCTATTAAAAGATTCCCCATTTTTAATAGTCATTTAACACTAATGATTTTTCAAACACAACACAGAGCATACTTAAGCATATTTATTAACACCAATTTAAATTTCCACAACCACACATAAATCACATCTCCAAATTCCATCAATACCTAAATTGAATTAATTTCATTTTCCACCAAGTCACACATAAATTTCATCTAAAAAATTCATAATATTAATTATGAACACATCAATTTCACCTAACATGAATCACCAAAATTTCGAAACATTAATCACCATATTCAATCAATTTAATTCCACAACACGCATATAGTACCTCAATTAAATTTCAACAATTCAAACATAACTCACCCAATTTTAAAATTCCACATTTTTACACATAAACCACCAAATTTCATCAATTCATTTTCTACAAAATCCACAAATAAATCACATCTCAAAAATTCATAATAATAATTATGAACATATAAATCACACCAAACTTGAATCACCACAAACGACACCTCAAATTTAAATTCCACTAAATTACACATAATCACATTATATTAATTTTTCACAAAATCACACCTCAAATACATCAAATTTCTTTTCCACAAAATCACAAATAATGTCCTAAACGCAAACTAAAAGTTTGGAAGGAGCCCTTACCTCTGTTGTAGCTTTAACAACCGATTATGGTACCGCGATTATATTTGGTAAAATTTAAGTTCGTAACGTCGCTTCCAAAGTTGACTCACTAGCATTGTAGCATGGAGATGAGCAACTTTCCCTTCTGTCACTTCTCGAATGGAAGCTTAGATCTAGTAGATTAATGGAGGTTTATATTTTATGGTTTTGATATTATTTTTTTTTAAACGCAAGAAAGATGGAGAAGAATGTGAGGTGAGGCATGGGGAGAATGAATGTTACTTTCTCTCTGTTTACAGCTTTTTATAGCTTTGCCTTTCGTTTCACGTTATATATAATAATAATAATAATAATAATAATAATAATAATAATAATAATAATAATAATAATAATAAATATCTAAATAAGTATCTAGATGTTTACAAATATCTAGATATTTTTATAAAAATCATCATTACGTATGTCACCTCACATCACATCACAAATTACTTTTTCAGAAAAATATCTACTCTCGCCGCAATTCTATCAACAGATGAATTTTTTTGAAAAATACTACATCTCAGAAAAAAATTTATTCGACAAAAGATTCATTGTAATTAAATAAAATTATTCATCCACGAATGATTTTAATCGGATCTCTAAAAATATTTTTGACATTTAACTCACAAAATGCCATAAAATTGGCTAAAAAGCCTAAGAAACTCAGCATAAAATTCCCCAAAATACATAAATTAGAATTTAAAATTCAGGGTCTTACATTACTACCCTCCAAAAAGAAGTTTCGTCCTCGAAACTTAAAGTATGAGTAACAATCCACCCTAGGTTTGTACTCAAATTCAACTTACAAGTCACAACTTGTTTCGCCCAGTCCACTGGAAGAAAGTGTTGCTTACCCCTTTTCATAGGGTGCTTAATAACTCTACACACTACCATAGTCGGTAAGACTTGTCTGTTCCATTCAACATGTTTTTGTCTACAATCAACAAGAGATTATGGATGATCAGCCCCTCAATTTGTCAATAAATAGCCAACAACCATGAGGGTGGCTTGGACTATCTTAACCTAATTGTAATAGTGCTCCCCGTGACTTGCACTTAACGTTATCCTAATGCACAAGTGATCAAACAAACTTCTCAAGGTCCACTGAGTTTCCCGTACTTTCCTATAACTTTGCTCCTATCAACGAATTACAATCGCCCAAAACTATGTCACATAGCCTCATATACATCCACTTGGTACGAATCATCCATTTGGTACTCAACCGAAACATAGAGTATGACATCAACACATTGAGCACAAAACAATCAGTACCGTCGAGAACTCCTAAATGTCTCCATAGTCCACAAATTCTCGATTTTTCTTTAGTCGCACAACTACGTCAAATCGTAGTGTTCTTATCTGTATGTTGTTCTAATTATAACTCTAATAATTCCATTCTCACATCTGCTTGGTGATCCAAGCTTCCTCAAATTTTTTCGATAACATACCAAAACTATACTACTCATGATACACAAACTTCCTTTCAGTATAGTACTTCATTTCAAGAGTCACGTTTCCAACAAAATCCAACTTGAATTTAATTCACAGATCAAGGTCTACATTCGTCTCATGCCTAACACCTCAAATTTACGCTTCACTAGAAAATTTCTTATACACTTCAAAATTCTACAGAAACTCGAAAAATAATTTTCCTACATCTACTGTCTGCATTCATTCTGATACTTCTCAATTTTGCCGCATCCTTTAGTTGCAGCTTGATGACTATATTTTCATTACGACATGTCAAACACATTGTATTCACTCCATCACTTTTCCATTTATACAAACCTTAAATTCCTGCCTCGAACCTTGATACATCTTCATTATAGTTATTTCAATAAATCCAGCCTTACTAGTTCCCACCAAACTTTTTCCATTTCATGCTCAATTATTCTCTATCACCCAAACATTAAACTCTATTGATTGACGAATACAATAACAACCCCCATGACATACACTCAATTAGTGCCTTTGTATAATTCGCATACCTTTATAATAACAATATCTAAATTACGAGTGAGATAATTCCTTTCATGAATCCTTAATTGTCATAAGCTACATCTCCTTGTGCTGTTTCGACAAGTTTTCTTGGCACATTTTCTAAAATTTGGTTCACTCACTGGATTCTTATTCGTTCCCAACCTTCACTGAGGTACAAATTTAAAGAATCCTAATAATCAAACGACCTAAAGAACGATTTCTCAACTGTTCCCAATAAGCACTTACTAAGAATTAATTAGCTATAAACCTAGTCCTCATAACTTTGCAGTAAAATATCTCAAAGATCTACATATTTTTCATCGTCCATCTAGTCACTAAAACACTCATTTTAAATCTTAACACTTGACTTCCCAAGACCAACATCTAAACCACAAATAATTTGTTACATTTCTTCTTTTTCAATTTCTACCATTAAATAAGATTATAAAATCTGATCCTCGGAATCTCCAAATACTCATCACACCGTCTATTTTCATCCATTTCATCTTAAGATACAATATCAGGTCTTTTCCATCATTGACTCTAATCGTCTTAGTAATCTCACTAATTAAAACTCTTTTATTCATAACACAACATTTTTTAGTAAATCTTCAAACACTCTCATCTATAACCTTGTGGATTTTAAACCATCGACTTAAAGATCAACCGTCTTAGGGTCCCAAATCAAATCTTAAATAATTCCTCTGACCTATCAAAATATTAACATTCTTCTAGTAATTACAATCCTTGAATAGACTCTCAAAGCTTACATCGTTACAATCTCTAAGTATTTTTGTAATTTGTACTTTCAATTCCATTTCATAGTAACACGCGGTTCAATACATCAAGTCTTAACTCCTTATATTTTTCCAAACATCACTCAAAATTCACACTTACGTGTTTATAGTTTCATCCAATATCACTATCCGTATTTACCATCTCCTAATCCACACAGATATTTGTAACTTATCGAACAAATATATATTCTCACTCCTATAATTGTCATAAGATTCATACTTAATAATCTAAGTTGTGAATCTAGTTTAACTCGAATGCTCGACCATACCCCTCAAGGTATTGACTATTCCTCAAAGCGTCATTTTCCTACCTAAGGTAGTATTCACCCCTAATGTGCGGTGCCCCTTGACTTTAATACAAGCCTCTTCCTGGACACCTAAGCACCAAATGCTATTTCAAAAGGAAGCCTCGTCTTCTCAACCATTTCATGATGTTCACCTCTCTTTGATAGTTATCAAACTTCATCTAGTCTCGTCCTGAAATCTACCAGGAAAACATCTAATACTTTTCTTAACAAAAATCCTCCACTAGATCTTTATTTGAAATCTCTTATTATTCTAATGTTAATCCATCCATACTCATCATCTTCGAGTTAACACCGACATATAGCTTCTTTGTCCTTGGAACCACTTCATAAATTCCATGTCGTCATGATTCGCTTCAACTTCGCCTGATAATCCGTCATCTCGAAGATCTTTTCCACTTCTTGAATCCACTTATCAGCTTTTTCTGAGTTCTCATCACCCTTAAACTTTGGAGGATGGTAACGACGAAAATCTTCCAATCCCTTTGACGCAGTAGCACAGATCTCTCTTTCCCTCTTCTACAGGTCATGCAAAGTCCTTACAGTAGTCTATGCAACAACAAAAGCAACCATGTTGTTCATAGCTTCAGTCACTTGATAATCCCTATTAATGTTCACTCTTACAGCATTGTTCCTTCTAGGAGGTACTATTTCCTCAAAACCAACATCAAGAAGATTCTTAACACCACTTCAAATCATTTCAAAACTAACTTCCGACCAAATCAACACATAACAACTACCCCTGATCTGACAACTCAGACAAATTACCCCGTCGCATGATCAGATAACGACTCCCAACCTACAGGTTAACCTACAATCTATAACCAAAAGCTCTGATACCACAATGTAACACCCCGAATTTTAACAGCGCGAGTGTATTTTTTTTAAAAAACAAAGGAAATACTTTTGGATAAATATTTAAGTCATAACATAACGACAAAGTCAACATATATTTACAAGTAGCGGAAATAGTTTTTTGAAACAAAATCCAAAGTATTTAAATAGAAAAATACAACGGGGCTATGAGACCTATCAGACATAGCTTAGACCCTTGGAGTATTCTCGGCAGACACCTGCATAAAAGCACTGCCCCAAGAATCTCTACTTTCCCCACATCACATCAAAATGTAGAACATGGACCCATTAAAACAAAAGTCACTAGACAATTTAAGCATAGATACAATCTTCCAAAATGAAATAAATACAATTCCAAGAGAAAGACATTTAGTCCTTATACAACCACCTAATCTGATCATGCTACAAAACTACACAACCCGGGTGATCTCCATGCCCCCCGCAAGATCCTCTTGACACAACTTCAGTCAGGTATGACTAACTACTTTTCCATCACCAGGATACTAACCGTTAGGATGATCCTGGTTCTTATCTGAGGGCAAAGCCTTGATTTCCACAATAATTGTAAAGGTCACCAACCGAAATTAACAAATATCACATAGCAAAATTCTTATATTTTCAAATGCTCAAAAGAACCTTTCGTCTTAGCATACTCCTAGAAAGGGTTTTCATATGTCAAAAAATGCATAAACAATGTTGAAAAATGAAGTTTTGAAAAACTACATTGTCGTAGCCGAATACAATTGAGAAAATGCAGATTTTCAATTCTAAAATGGCTCTAAATCAATCAACACTTCAAAATCCACAAATAAATCACATCTCAAAAATTCATAATAATAATTATAAACATATAAATCACACCAAACTTGAATCACCACAAACGACACCTCAAATTGAAATTCCACTAAATTACACATAATCACATTAAATTAATTTTTTATAAAATCACACCTCAAATACATCAAATTTTTTTTCCAAAAAATCACAAATAATGTCCTAAATGCAAAATAAAAGTTTGGAAGGAGCCCTTACCTCCGTTGTAGCTTTAACAACCGATTACGGCACCGCGATTAATTTTGGTAAATTTTAAGTTTGTAACGTCGCTTCCAAAGTTGGCTCACTAGCACCGTAGCATGGAGATGAGCAACTTTCCCTTCTGTCACTTCTCGAATAGAAGCTTAGATCTAGTAGATTAATGGAGGTTTATATTTTATGGTTATGGTTTTTTTTTAAACGCAAGAAAGATGGAGAAGAACGTGAGGTGAGGCATGGGGAGAATGAATGTTACTTTCTATCTGTTTACAGCTTTTTATAGCTTTGCCTTTCCTTTCACATTATATATATAATAATAATAACAATAATAATAATAATAAATATCTAAATAAATATCTAGATATTTTTATCAAAATCATCATTACGCATGTCACCTCACATCACATCATAAATTATTTTTCCAGAAAAATATCTACTCTCGCTGCAATTCTATCAGCAGATGAATTTTTCTGAAAAATGTTGCATCTCGGAAAAAAATTTCTTCGACAAAAGATTCATCGTAATTAAATAAAATTATTCATCGACGAATAATTTTAATCGGGTCTCTAAAAAGATATTTTTGACATTTAACTCACAAAATGCCATAAAATTGGCTAAAAAGCCTCAGAAATTCAACACAAAATTCCCCAAAATACATAAATTAGAATTTAAAATTCAGGGTCTTCCAGGTAATGTGACCTCAATACCCCTAATTGCATCAGTCGTCTGGTGCTCAGCTTGTCTAACCTCTTGTTGACCATTGACATTTTCATGTCTTTGATGCAGACCAGGAGCAAACTCTTCCATGGCTGGATTTCCGCGCCTCCTCCTAGGTACCTTAACATCAACATTCAAACCACGTCCGCCAACATTAGCTCTATGCCTATTTTGAGCACGAACTGAAACACGACCTCGTTGACGAGCTCCTTGAGCTTGGGAAATTGACTCATCAACAATTTCCCTTATAGTAGGATTCCTAGTCTTTGATGGCATTCACACCTTTGTAAAGAACATTGATCAAAGATTGAATAAGACGACAAGAAATTTGTGGAGAGATAGTGATGATGAATTTAAACACAGATTCAGACAACAAATGAGACTCTCATAGAGTGCTAATAGCCCTTATAAGTAAGTTGTGCTCAGGTACACAATTTACTAACAAGAATCTATTATCACCCTATGTTTGTAGCTATTAGAACCTACAACCTGGCTCTGATACCAACTTTGTCACGACCCAAAAATTTTAATGTCGTGGTCGACGCACAAGCTATACTCCTAGCCTGGCAAGCCTATAAAATAACTTAACAATTTAAACAACTAAATCGCTTTTTAACAATTTAAAAATATATATATGCTTTTTCTTGAAATTTCAACAGAGTATCCTCAGTAACTTCAACATTTCCAAATTTTGAAAAATCCCTATTCAACTTTCAATCCAATCATAATTCAGATAACATAATCAAATTGCTTAATACACTTCCAAAAAAAAAAACTAAATAGACTTTCTAGACTCCAAAATAGCTGCAATTTACATAGACTCGACAAATGTTACAAAAAATGGTCCTCGATCAAATAGGCCTACCAAAAAAAGAAGTATGTTGAGACTTGAATCAAATAATAGATTCCTACACAACTGCTTGCGAATTTGAAAAAAATAAGCAACATAAAGGGTAAGTCACAAAGACTTAGTGAGAAGACAACAACCACCATCAATTAGAAGGGAAAACACAAAAGGCACGAATAACTGTTTTAATCGTTTGACATAAATACTAAAAATCCAGTTAATAACGAAATGAAATCAAAATTAACAACCTTAAAATCATCATAAAAATCAAACGAGTAACAATATAAATTTAGAGAACCAAGAGGCGGCTTTATCTCATTGATAGCCCTTTCCTCCTAAGGGTGGTCTTTCCCTTAGGGGCGGCTCCATCTAACGGATGACCCTCTCCTCTCAATCCCTCAACACATCATCGCGTATCAAGGGAGCTTAGATCTCGTTGATAACCCTCTCCTCCTACGGATGACATCTCTCGTAGGGGAGGCTCCATTTAACGGTTAACTCTCCCTAATCGACACGTGGTAACTAGATGCATCGAAATTATTTCATCGAAACAACGATTTCCCAAAACACGCGTTTAAAATTATTTCATCGAAATTCATGAAAAATATATTCAATCGGATAACAAATAAATATTTAAATACTTTAACTCATATGTAAATCCAACAAATAACATATTATATAACAAAGACCTTTAAATTAAATAATTGACGAAATCGAGATAAAATTCAAAGGTTGTGTTTCCCAAAATTTTCAATAAATTTTTTAATATAGAAAACAAGTAAAATAATAATAGCAGTATAAAAATATATGACGATGATCGTCATCAACTTACAGCTATGGTGAATCATCTAACTTTGCTCTCCAACAACTCTCAGAGTAGCCGGCAGGATCTCAGCGGACAAATATGAGTATCAAGAATATTTCCTAGACTATAGAAAAATCTATTCTAAAGTTTAACTAACTCTAGGAAATCCTAAAAATTATTTAAATCTACTTTGAGCATAAAATAAGATTTTTAAGCAAAACTACATTTTTCTATAAATTCATACTAGGGTTAGAGTTGTGCATTCACCTTAATGAGTCTCAATCAACAACTCTCAAGAGATGGTACCCTTTTTCTTCCTTAGAACATAAACCCTAACCCAAAAATCCCAACCAAAAGAATTTGTAAGAGTTTGAGAAATTATGTCTGTGGGAATGTTAAATCCCTTTTAAGGATTGAGGGTATGAGAAATAGAGTGAGAAGAAGTAAGAGAGAAGGAAGGAAAAGAAAGAAAAAAGCAACAAAAATGGGGGAAGGGGTGTGTGCCGAGAGGGAGAGGGAGAGAAAATTTTTGGAGAAAATGAGGGAGTGAGTTGGAAAGATAGTGAGAGTGAGAGTGGGTGGGGTTAAGTTGGTTTTTATTTATTATTATTATTATTAATTAATTAATTAATTATTATTATTATATATTTTTTTAAATATACAAGACGTAACAAATTGAATGTAAATAAAATTTTAAAGGCATATAATTACGTTATATAATACAATTTTCAAACATTTATTGAAATCCATGTGATGTTGTTTGACTTATGTTTCGTTTGACCATGGAAAACTTGCAAAGCACTATCAAATAAATATGATTGTTATTCAATTACCGAACACATTATTTATATATGTAAGAAATAAATGAGTATTACTTAAGTATCGAAGGTATTCTTTATATTTGAATGATTGTTAGGATGATTGTGTAGTGGATCTAAATAGTATATAATTTCAGAGGTGGCATTGATGACAAATAATATCCAATTTTTTCTACAAGAACAAAAAGTTGGTTGGTAAATTTGTTTACACAACTGATAAAGTATCATAAATTAAAAAAGATATAAATAAAGAATATATAATTACCCTAAATTATAAGGCGCAAGAAACAACTTATCATTTTCTCTATTTTTCAAAAGTATATCAAAGACATATTTTTTTACGTTAACTGAGTCAAGTTTAAACATGGACATCTTATGGAAAGATAATAATGAAAATCTATTTGTCAATTTGCGCATGCACATCAACTTTTCATACAAATACATTCAATGAAAATAAAAAATTAGATTGATTATCAATAAATGTGGCAATGATGCAATTAAATGTAATTTTTATCTTAAATAAAGTATTATATATTATCTAATGTATATGCTAATGACAGTAGCACTCAGCTTATTATGATTGAGAATTTCATATATGTGCTCTTTATTAAGTAATTATTCATAATCATCTCTGAAAATACATTTCTCTATGTGTATGATACGTGGATCATTGCTGTCCATTTTCATTTTTGTTGTTGCGTTAGGACACGATCCAAATCGAGAAAGGCATCTTATTTTAGGAGCAGCAATTGATTTTTCACTTTTTGAATTTTGGAAGATTTATTTTTACATGCATTTGCCATGTGGCGGATTTCTAACAGCTTTAGGAGAACCATATTTAGGATTACAAGAAGCAGATTGATTTTTGGGAAATTTATTTTAGCGACGGGTTTATCTTTTGAATCAACCTTCTTAAAAAATTTCGGTAGGTTTTGCTTGAAATTGAAAACATGAGGTTCATTATTTTGTTAGTTATTATAGTAAGTTAATCATTTCGTATATAATTAATGTATATGTCAAACATTTTTTGGTAAAGTGATTGACTCATTGTGAGGAATCTTTTTATCATTCCCTTTAGAATTTTTAAAAATATAAATAAATGAAAATTAAAGTTAACAGCGTTAAAATAAACAATTAAAACATAATCAATCATAATCATATAATTAAACATACACAACAATTAAGTATACCGTATTGCTTCTCCCAAAAATTTCATATCTCCATTGTTGTCTGGTATAAGCAGTGTTGCAAGTGGTTCTAAAGCAATCACAAGTGAATTAAACTTTAACATGACCGACAGGGAATGGATTATGGTGTAATACTTCTCCAAATGTATTGTACAATGTTTCTTTTCCAATCATGCGATCAGAAAGGGAGGATATATATAGAATGCAAAATGAAACACCCTAAATCAATTGTTAGTACATGATTATGTGAAATAATTAGATTGAATGAATTTCTTATTTTATTAATAAATAATAATAATAATGATAAATACATTAATAATAATAATAAATAATAATAATAGTTTATTATTATCATTATTATTATTAAAAATGATTATTTTTAAAAATAATTAAAATTAAAAATAGTAAATTACATTATAAATTTCAAAGAAAATACACTAAAGAAAAAAAATTAATAACATGAAAAAAAAATTAAATTAACTAACAAAAATATATAGAGAAAAAACATCAAATTTATTCTATTGATGTCTACCTTGGTTCTTTCGATTCATCCTGATTTCGATCATTATCCTCAATGTAAATTGTTGTATGTTTCATCCTCTTCTCTAGAATCACTCACATTGAGGATAATCATCAAAATCATCCTCTTCGCTAGAATCACTTACATTGAGGATAATCATCAAAATCATCCTCTTCCCTAGAATCACTTACATTGAGGATAATCATCAAAATCAGGATGAACCAGAAGAACTTCAACTAGTTGAAAAAGCTAGACGAGTTCGACGACATCCTAGATGTGGAACTGAAAGTCATTTAAGTGGACATCAATGGTATATATTTAATACATTTTTCTCTATATATTTTTGTTAGTTAATTTAATATATTATGTTCCATGTTATTAATACAATTTTTATTCTTTTTTGAATGTATTTTCTTTGAAGTTTATAATATAATTTACTATTTTTTATTTAATTATTTTTTATTATAATCATTTTTAATAATAATAATAATTTATTATTATTATTATTATTTATTAATGTATTATTTATTATTATTATTAATGTATTATTTATTATCATTATTATTATTTATTGTATTATTTTCAATTTATTAAATAAATAATAACAATTATTCAAATGATATAATAATTAGTAAAATGGCCACACACAAAAAATATCACTCCTAATTTGAGGTCGTTTCCCATGCCAGCGACCTCTAACTAAGTTTAAAAAAATTTCTTCTTTTAATTGATCGCTTTTTAGGCCAACGGCTTTCTATTGACTCCCAAAAAGTAATGTGAAAATCTATAATAAAAGCTATTATGTTGTTCACAACTTTCAATCTACCGGGTCAAATTGCACTTTTTAACCAAATACTTCTAATCACGTAGGGTAAGTTGCATTATAGTTAGATAACAATCTTTTGAATTCCTCTCATTTTTTTCAAATAAATCAACTGATAAATATATTTTTATAGAAGTTTAAGAGGGTATTTACCTTCTATTTTATCTTATTTTATAGTTTTAATTTCAACTTTTTCTTATTTATTCTTTTATTTATTATATTTGTATAATTGATCCTAAGATGATAAAATAACTCTAATTGATCAAATTAATTAAGTTTTTAGCGCAAAAATATCAAATTTAAGATATCAGAAAGAGATTTGTTGCACACTTTAAGGAAATTGAATTTTATGATAAGAAAAGATTGTCGAAAAAGAAAAAGTTGTTGCAAAAGAAGGAGAATGTTTTGGTATAAATGTAGGATCAAAAATCAGAGAAACTAAAAAGAGGATTGACAACTTTGAAAACTTATGACTGCAATTGGAGCAAAAAATCATACTCTTTTAGAGTTTTATCTCAATTAAATTACTATTGTTTTATTGACATGTTTGAGATGGTAAACTTTTACGTCCCTTAATCAATCATTTGACTAGTGACTAACTTTAATTGAGATTAAGATGCTTGTATGATGAAATATAGTTCTTTATGTTTTTTTATTAATTACATATTTTGTATGATAATCAAATGATTAATTTATGAAGAAAAAAAATTATATTGAATGACAAATTTTTGTTAATAGTTTCGAAGAGGGGTTGATAATAGAAAAAATAAATAGAATTCAAAAAAATCTAAATTTGAAGTATTGATATTACAAGTAAAACTATATAGATACGATAATCTTATTAAGAGACACTCTTCACCTAACAAACCAATTTCATAAAAATAAGTTATACCCAATATAAAAATAAAAAATAACTAAATCAAAATACCTTTTGTTCAAACCACACTCATAGCTTAACAAATATTAAGCATGTACGTGTGATCTCCAAAATCAACTCATAACTTGGAGTTTTCAAGTTAAAATTATTCAATTACATCTTTTGAAATTATCATCATATAACAAATCGAATAATACGATTAAGAATATGGAAAGGAATATTTACTGCTATATAATAATATTTCTTTGGTTGGGCCAAATCTTGTATATGTTTTGGTAATTTTCTTTCCTCGGTTCTAAATTCTCATCAATCTTTGTAGTCATTTTAAAGACTTTTCTTTCATTCTTCAAAGCATTTTTGTTTTAACTCTATTCATATGTTGGTAACCGCCGCAGTTTGATGTTTGCGACGGTTCTCTAACTGTCGCAGACTCGTGCGTCGCGAGGCTGTTTTGCGACGGTTAAAAAAACCGTCGTTCCAACTGACGCAAATGTTTGCGACGGTTCTAACTGTCTCTAATAGAGTCTTTAAATCACCTACTTTTTGTTCTAAGATGGTATTGCGACGGTTACAAACCACCTCTATGTACTTTTAGCGACAGTTATAAACCGCCTTTATATACTTTTAGCGACGATGTAAACCGTCACAAATTTAATTTTTTTTTGTTATTTTATTATTTTTTTCCATTTTTGTTTATTTAATTAAAATAAAAAAATACTCAAATCTCATTTACATAACTAAAATACACAAATATAAAATTATAAATAAATCTAATTCATATAATATATTTAAAAGTTACAACCATACATTGAAATTGATCAAAACAATAAGTAAATTAGTTTAAATATTCAAAAACCAAAACATTAATATAGAGACTGAAAATGAAAAACAACATCAAACTTAGTTCATAATTCATCTAGATAGTTCCTAAATTCCTAATGATATTGTTTCATGATTAGACCGGCAACTAGACTCAGAAGAACGTCTTCTATCTCTTGGCGATCCAATGTATGTGTTGCCTGTAAAAACATATAAGTATATATATTAAATTTCAGAAAGAAACAGAAAAAAATGAGCTGAAAAAAGACTCTTACATAAAAGAAAGCATCATCACTGAGCAACCCATAAAGAAGGAACGAGGCGCTTATTAGGAATGTGGAAAGCAAAAGACAAAATGGCATAAACTCGAGACTCTTCGTGCAATGACCAATTTCTGTGAAATTATATAGATAAATAATTTCACCAAACTTGAAAACTAGTAAAGCTTAGAATTACATTTGATATATCTAGGAAGTGTAAAACTTACGATTATAAACAATGGAGAGGCAAACATTGAAATCAGAGAAGCACAACTCAAGAATCCAACAAACATTCGGCACATGGAACTATAGGTTATTTTCAAACTCTCAACTAGTATGATCCCAAATATTCCCAAAACTGCAAGCAATAATCCAAACATTCTCACCTATCAAATGACAGTATACAATTATAGTTAGAATCTTGCATACATATTTAGCTGTAAGCATTTGGTAAGTGACAAAAATGTAGTAACGTAAAGCTAAGGAGAACAATACCCAGTAGTTTGATAACTGGAGTTTACCTCAAGCCATTTATTGGCTCCATCTATCCTCAGTGGAACCATAACCCCTCCAAAGCACCTGAATGATAACGTCCAAATAATCAATACTGACAGAAAAAGTTTCATTACACAATAACATTAAAAAGGTAACCATGTTCTTAGATATAAATCTAGCCTTGGAAGTAGCTATGCATATTTGAAGTAATAAGCTAAGATCTAAGATATAGTAGTCATTCCTATTGTAAATCAATTAAGTTATTCTGCAAGTTCGAAGCCAACATACTATAAAATATAGTCATGATTTATTTACTTAATTGGGATCACCGTAACAACCAACAAGTAATTTTTCCATCTCAAATTCCTCAAAGTCAGATGAGTTATCTATAGCTTCATTTTTCACATCACTAACTTCGTCATCAGCTTCTTCGTCCACATCTAGATAAGAATATGACCTTTCAGAACCTATTAATGAAAACTCTTCGCATAGCTTAACCCATGCCTTTAGTAGACTTAAAAAGTCTTCTACAAGCTCATCCCTCACTTGAAGTTCTAATGTTTGTAAAATATTCTAGAGTGAGTATCAAAGTAAAAGATTGATTAAAATTAACAATTTAAGATTTCTTGCGATGACATGAATTGAAAACTAGCCCTGCAACTTACTGAATATAGTTGGCTAAAACAGTAACAACCCAATTTATTGAATACCAACAGACTTATAAAATGCTAGCTAATATTAATTGACTGTAGGTGCAATATGTCAGACTAAAAATAGGAAGAAAAATCAAAAGCTAGTATTCATTCAATAACAATATGAACCTAACATCGTCTGACTAAACAAAATGATAGCCCAATTGATATCGATTTCTAATTCCATAACTTATTTTCTAGACAAGATAAGCTTAAGTTACAAAATAGTTGACTAATTTTTGTAACTAATTCTCATCATCTATATCCTAACACCCATTATGTATTCAATCTTCATTTTTATGCTTGCAGGAAAAGAAAATAAAGCCAGAATCATTGTCATGAAAATCCAAATAACATAATTTGTAACTAGAAAACATCTCACCAAGTTTGTCATTTTGAATGAAAATAAAATAACCTAATCTCAACAATCAAACATGTAATGGAATGAGATAACGCAACATCACTTGCAAAGGTACCTGAAGGAGGAGTGGTGATTTGAGACTAGTGATATTTCAAAATGGTCCAATCAAAGACATAATCAAATTGGAATCTGGGAGCAATAAGGCGAGAACATCTAAAAGATAGCCAACCAAAAACATTTAAACCAAGTGAGTAACATGAAGTCAATGATAAATAAACAAATACATAAATTCACCAAAGATGGGAGTTTACTTCACCAACGATAAATTTGAAAAGTACCTCGTCATTCGGTAACACTACACGCGACCGTTCTCCTCCTGTTTCACAGAAATGGCATTCAAAGAAAAAAATCAGCACCCTTAGAATAGTGAAATCAAAACCCTAATAACAGAAAGGAAATCGTACCATAGGTTGCAACAAACGGAGATCAAATGGAAAGCTAGTAAGAGATAAAAGTGAAATTGTGAGAACAAGGATATTTGGGGGAGATTGAGGTTTTAGGGATTTGAGAGATTTGAGGGAAGCAAATCAAAAAGCCGAGACTTTGGAAATCACGGTTCTGCATAGGGACTTCGAGGGGTTTGGGAAATTTGAAGGAAACAAATTTGGGAGAAAGGGGTTTTTGGTTTTGGGAGAAAAGGGTCGCAGAGATATGAGAAGAATTTTAGAGAGCGGGACTTACAAAAAATGGGAGCGGGATTGTTTAGCACCGTAGTAAGAGGTGTCACAAAGAGACAGCTGCGGCGGTTTTTTAGCACCCGTCGCAATCCTTGTGTCGCAAAACTCAAAATTTCTTGTAGTGATTTATAATGGCTAGAAAAAATAACTTGTCTTATAAATGTAATATAGATGGAAACCAATTACTAATGAAAACCAAGGTAATATTGTAAATGTAATATTGATGAAAACCAATCACTAATACAATTAAATGCACAAACATAACCAACTGGACAGGCTAAAATCTTGATCATCCATAAGCTAGAGATAAAATGAATAATAGAACTTCTTTCTCAAAGTTTGTACAAACTCTTGCTATATCATGTTTTACAAAAAATCATATTAAGCTAAGAGTTTATTAAGAAAAATAGGTTTAATTAATATGTCAAATAATTTGTAAGACCTCGGAGTAATCAGAGGAACAAAAGTAGGAACTCTCTACAGAGGTTTAGTTTTCACAAGATATTGAATAACCTTGACCCCTCTGCACCAATAGTTTAGTTTTTTTTATGAATCTTTCTCCCCTTGTTTGGAAACCAAAAGAACTATAAATTAAAAATATATATGGAGGAAGCATGTAAGAAAGAAAGATCTAATGAAAAATTAGTAATCTATATCAGAGTAAAAGTAAAATTTAAAAACTAAATATATATTGTATATCTATTCTCCACAGTAACTTCAGTAGATTGTAAGATTTAGTTACAAAGATATCTATGCTAATGCTATATTGTTGGAAGCTAGAATCCAACCACGTTTTCAGTAATACAAGGTAATTAAGGCGCTCCACCACAAAATAATTTCAGGGAAAGGTCTATGAATCATCCTATTAGCAACCATTGACTGAAATTCTGATGATACTAGAAAATTTAACTTAATTTGGATTTTCCTTCCTCAATTACATCCTATTAGCAACCTTTTTATCTGCTTTTGTATATTTTTCATCATAGATTTATAGACTTACAATGAGTTATTTATGTAACATGACATGTATTTACTACTTGACCATGTGATGCAACGGATCCATTTCCTGTTATGCAGTAGCAAACAAAGTTTGATTGTTGAAGTCCATTATCATCAAGTCTTGAGAGGTCTTTAAGGAGAGGACCCCATGAGAACTGAAAATTTAGTTCAAGTAGCAGAATAATCTTATTACACACCACATAATCTTCTGCTGAGATCCAACTGTCTCTGTATGCCACAACTACATCAGAAAAAGGTTACCAAAATCATAATTTTGGGAAATTAAAAAATGAGAAATTTAAGAATAATAAAAATAATAAAAAGACATATCATATGATTTTGGGAAGAAAAAAAGTATAACACTTAAATCAAATTCAATTAACCTGATATGAAAAGAATGGTAGGTTAAGGCATTAAGCAAGTAACTAACTACTCTGCAGCATAAACAACAAACAAGATGTCAATTAGTGGAATTAAAGAGAAAGGGAACACGTTATACGATGAGAGATCAAGAGAGTGAGTGAAAGATTATTTATTAGCAGTTGAACACTCAATGAATACATTCCCGCGCGCTAACGTTGTCAATAGCTAACCTAAGTATTTGATCGGTCATTCACACAAAAATATTACCGTTGCGGGCGCGTATATATATATATATATATATATTTGGGTATACGTTGTTTGCTAATTCATCTTACTACTTGTCTGATTCTTGTTGAAGTTTCTGTTTTCTGCTTCAATCACCGCCCAACTGAGGCTACGCTTCTGCCACTGATTCACCGCACAACAACCACAACCACGTTTCTCTTTTTATCACCGCCATCAACAACACTGGCCTCTGTTTCTTGCGATACCCAAAGGTTTTTCCCTTTTTATTTTTGTAACTTTAATATTTTCATACCCTTTACAGATTTATTTTCATACCCTTTACAGATTTATTTTCATACCTTAAAGAGTTATTTTATTATATATGTCCCTTACTTCTCTTATTTTAATTCTTAATTCATTCTATTTTTTCTTCCTTCTCCTCTTATTTCAATTTTTAATTTTTAATTTTTATTTTTATATTATTTTTAAAGAACAAAAATAGTAAATTTTAATTCTCAGAAATGGAGTCACCACAATATTATAGAACAATAGAGGAAATTGAAGAAAATATGACGGCTTTTGACATGATTCACGGTGGTAGTCAGTATATGTCAAGTATGTTAGCCCGAACACGATTCAACAATCAACATATGCAGTCTTATGATGGTCACAGTCACTTTATTTTCGATGAAAATAACACCAATCAGATTAACGTTGTTCATACAAAAACAAGACAAAATATAGACACTACTCAAATACAAAGACGATTTGACGACAACTTTGAAAGCATTATAATTGAAGAAAATTATGAAGATTTGATATGTTGCATCTGTTTGGGAGAGTTTTTGGTTGGATGTGATGCTATTCAATTGCCTGATCCATGTCTGCATATATATCATCAAGATTGTATCATGAAGTGGTTAGATACATGTAACACATGTCCTATGTGTCGTAGAGAAGTTTATTAAAATTTCACATTGTATGTAATGTACATTTTTTGTTACTTCTCTTTTATTATTGAGAAAAAAAATATTCTTTCAAATATATTTTGATTATTATATTTGCTATTATTTAATTATCTTTTTTATTTTATGTATTATACAAAAGATACTATATTTAATACATCACTTTATCTTATCTCATAATTAATGTTCATAATTATAATTAGTTTCATGTATTATGTCCAAAATTTGAATATATATCATTAACGTGCTAAATTCAAATGTTAACAATAAAAATAAATCTATCAACTATATTCTATTTTACAAAATCAATAAACTAGATTATGAATTAATTGTTACAATTACAAATTAACTAACTTCAAATTCACCATAATATATAAATATCACTCATAATCTACTATGTAGTTGAAAACTTATTCAACATGCCTAATATTTTATTTTCATTTAAAAATCACTAAACACTAATGCTCACAAGCCAATCACGCACCTTCATAGAATACTAAAAAGTGCACATTTAAAATTTTGTCAATACGTTTAGGTATTTGAAGACGACAATTACAATCGGTGGTAAAGTTAAATGACCGCCTAAACCATTATGCTACTGTTCAAACAATAAATTTTGTTTAATCCCCGTGAATGAAATTCAAGTGATGTAATTATTTCAATACATTGAAACCATGTGCCCCACCACCACCAATAATGACCTTCAAATTCTCCATTTTCATTGGACGTCCCAATCATTATGCAAATGTCCAAACAATAATATCTTTCTTTTTAAATTACCATTTATCCAATTCAAGTCATTTAAATATTTTATGGCCTTAAAACCAAACGTCCAACTACTATCATGAATGACCTTCAAATTCTACTATAAAAATGGAGCCAATCATTCCATTATATATGAAGTTCTACCCTCTCTTTCATTTTTCTTCCCAAAACAATTAATGTTTGTAGAAATTGAGGAATTTTTCTTCCAATCACGCTCATACTAATAAAATTTGACGCTTTTTGTTGGACTTTGTCGATTTTCTTCTCCTAGTTCATATTTTCTTTATTTCTTTATGTTAATATTGTAAAAATGAAGATACAATTGTATTGTGATGGTAAGATGTGAAAATACCCTCTGCATCATTCATGGATATTGTTAGGAGGAAACATGTGTAGGCTTTTCTAAACGATCAATTAGTTAATCAGCTTAGTTATTTTTTTTTTCCTTTCATAATGTAGGTGTTAAGTTTTGTGATGACGGATACCAATTAGCATACAATAAGTTTGGAGTTGTTAAATAATATATGGTACAAAATTTTGTAGTTTTTTTGGCTTTTCTTTAACTAAAGAAGTACAAAACATGAACTCAATAAACTTTTGCAATTGTTTTTGTATTTTCAATAATTGTGATAGGACATTTATATTGTGTTTTATATTATTTTTACATTCTAAATTGTGAACACATTTCAATAAATTCTTTTATATGCTATTATATATCAATATGATATTTTCATTCACTTACTCTATTTTTCATTATTGACTAAGCGTGATATAGAAATGGAATAGACATGTGAAATTAGGCAAATAATGGCTTCTCTCATTTTGCAAGGAAGTGTCAATAAAAAAAATCGCAAATTTATTCATATAATTGTAGATCATTGTTGTTTACATTACATCATGTACTTGTTCTTGTTTTTGTTATTTGGTTCAAATAGACTAAAAATGTTGAATTTTGGAGGTTGTAGATGGTATAGATGAGCCAAAAGTAGGAGGACAAAGTGGAGGGGGAAGGAGTTGAAGGATCATGAATTGTGTGGCTGCAAACTCGAATATAGTAGCATAAGTTAATGGGGCATATGTGAGAGGGGTTTGATAAGCATATATGGCTAGTTGAGTTTAAAAACTTGCAACAGCCAATGGTGTTTGCAAATTGAATAAGACGGGAGTTGTTTTGAATGATGGTAAGATCATTTGTGGGGGGAACTTGCAGTGGTAAATCATTGGGAATTTGAATATTTTCTTCAGCAAAATGTACATGTATTTCTCATGTGCTCTGAAGTTCTTTCAAAAGGTTGGCTACTAGGACCTCAACATCTATTTCATTAGATTAAGACGATTGAGTTAGTTGATCATAGAGTTTCTTCTAGTCTATTTTTTTTTTTGGAATTTGAGCAAAGTTTATTTGGACGAGGAACAAGTGGTGATGATGCTTCCATTTTCTCAATTTTGGGAAGCCGTGAAGATGGTTGTGATGATGATGGTGTAGGAAGATCAGTGGGAAAAATCTTGGTTTGATGTAAGGTTTACTTAGTGAATCATTGAAACAATATTTTCATGGTCTTCATTTTCTAGTAAAACTCTGAAATGTTTGAACACTTTTGTTCATTCCATCCCATAGGGTAAGGTAACATGTATTTTAGGGTTGAAAAGGTAGTTAACGATATGTTAAAGGATCATGTATGATTGACTTAATTTGATTTTATGTTAGAGATTATACATGACACATAGGTTAGTATTACTGATAATGTCAAAGGTACCAACTCTAGCTAGAAATGCGTGAAGATACATGTTATGAAATATTTTGGCTAAACATTGAAGTTGTGAGGCTACCAATGAGATGTCAAATTTGATATTTTCATGGATAATAAGAATGATCTAGTCTTTAATACCAAGCTCTTGGAGCTTGTTCCATACCATAAAATGCTTTTGTTAATTTGAAAACATGATTTGGTTTCAATTCATCTTTAAATCCACGAGGTTGTTTCACAAAATCTTCTTCATTTAAAAAACCATTCAGAAAATTACTTTTAAAATCCATTTAAAAACTTTTATGCATTTTTTAGCAACATATGCAAGAAGAATTATAATTGCTTCTAAACTTGTTATAAGAGCAACGATTTCATTGTAATCAATTTCTTCTTTCTAATTATATACTTGAGCAACAATTCTTGCTTTATTCCTAATTACCTTACCATTTTCGTACAATTTGTTTCTAAAAGTCCATTTGGTTCCAATGATAGCTTTGTTATGTGTTAGAGGTACCATTTGGTTCCAATGAAGAATGGTGAGGAAAGAAAGACTCAACATGTTGATGACAGTTACTAAACGAATACAAACCTAGGAAAGGACAAGTTTGGTTTTCGAAAAGGAAAAGAATAAATACCTAAAATCGCCAAATAGTTGTTTTGGCTTAATCATCTTCCAACTCAAGAACATATTGTAGTTGACCTTTTTTATCAGGTTAGGATGATTGAGAAGCCACATAAGTAAAATTCGATGTCCGAAAACAAGAAGACACGACGAAGGTAGAAAAGTTTTGAAGTTAGAAATTAAGAGATAAAGATTGAATGAACTAACACGTCCAAATGTACAAGGAAAAATAAAATAAAAATGTTAATAAAGGATAATTTAAATTTTACAGATAGAAAAACCTATATCACGATGTTAACAAAGTTAACCCACAATTGTTGATGTGGGCGATAAACAACTAATGTTGGAAAATATATGACATTGTTGCTAGATTTGAGGCGCTCCACTACCACACAAGGAAGTTACGACATGCAATCATGATGGAAAACGGTTGAAATTTTCAAGGGTAGCCATCAAGGTGTTTTACAATTTGAATATTATATTAATTAAAGTAAAAAAAATACCAATTCAAGACGATGCCCATAACTTAATCAATATTTTTTAAGGGGCATCAGTTATATATAAAATTCAACAATTCAATTTCGGAGTTCGAATCAAGGATCAACATGAAAATACTAATATAAAGCTACATAGATCGAATGATTAACTTTTTGAATAAATAAATCAAAGATAAAAATATTAGAGCTTCGAGCGAGAGGTGTGATCCAAAATTCGAAAGGAAGTAAATATAAATTTTTTATGGTCGACACTTGGAAATTTTTGTGCTGGAAACTTGATAATGAAGTCATGAAGCGGTTAAAAAGAATGAAATGAGGAATAAGTGGCATTCTTAACAAAGACTAACCAGTGCAACTTAGAACTCTTAAAGATCCATGGCCATATAACCATATTTTCAAAATTGCAAATCAAACTATTAACCAAAGATGATTATGAGTCATGACAAATGGATAATGATTCCACCCTACAATGTCAAACCAGAGTATATCGTGTATTCTTTTAAGTTGTTATCCATTTTCCTTATCTTTGGTTATCTGCTTATCTAAAAACAACATCAAGGAAATGATGAGATTATATCTCAGAGAATTCTAGCAAGGTTAAATGCAAAATCTTTAATAACTTAATTTTATATTTTGCGAGTTATAAAAACAATTACATTACTTTATATGCTTATTTGCCTCAATTGTTGTCGCATTACATAATGAGAAAGTCTAGTCCACTGTAATCAATTATAAATGATGATGTCTTTAGTTCAATTCATTAATTATTGAAAACATGTGAGAGGCAATTTTTGTTAGGTTTAGGCCTCATAATCTTAACTACTAGTTTGGTTAAAAAATTTTGATGAATGATCCTCGACTAAACATGACACGGTTTTGAATAAAATGTCCAAAAAATTATATGTTAAATATGTTAAAACCAAAAATGTTTCATAATCTTTTGGACATTTTATTTGAAACCATGTCAAAATAATTCACTGATACGGAAAAAATGGAGTACTGTAAGTTGCTGATATGAAGTATTATAACGTAGAGTTAAATTTGATGCTAATGAAATTAAAATGTATATTAAAAAACATAAGAGTATTTTAATTAAGAATATGTACTTGAAAATGATGCAGTAATATAAAGAGAAAAATTTGAAATATATTTACCTCATAAATCACTATATTTAGGTTAGTAACTTAATAAAGGGCATAACTCATCTTTTTTCTTATTCACTATACATTCAATTTAACAATACTCTAAACCTTAGATTCTCTCCAATATTACTCAATTCACAAATTATCCATCAAATACACTTCTAAACTCACACTCATATTCACAACTACTAATCATCATAAGGTAAGTGTTGTTTCTCTAGTTTTTGTTTTGTATTTTGTTACTCACAAAATGACCTTTAAATGGGGTTGAATAGTGTTTGAAACTTTCAAAAAAATATTTTTAAAAACTTTCGAGTCACAAAAATCTTTTATTCACGAAATGATCTATAGCAAATTCTATAACAGGGTTGAATAGTGTTTGAAACTTTTGAAAAATAATTTTGAGAATTTTCAGGTCGCAAAAATCTTTTATTGTGATGGACTCATTGAATTATGTGTATAGGATATTGAGATTGATTCAATGATGGTATATAAAATACAAAAATACAAAATTCTATAGAGACTTAAAACAAAAAATTGATTGAAATAGTTTTAGAAAAAGAATTTTGTCCTTTAATCATATATGACAAAGATCACCAAATAAAGACTTAATGAGTCCTAATCTATAGAACTATTATTATATTATATTTTCTTCAAATTGAATCAAGTCTAAGATGTTGAATTACAATATTGAAAATATAATTTTTTTAAACATTCAAAACCAAGAGAAGATTTGCAAACACAAAAATCTTATAACAAATTTTCCATCAAATTTCACTATAACATATTTTCAATCAAACTTCAAAATAAAATAGAAAATCAAGAACAAAGTAAACAACAAAAATTAAAGAGTTAGAGTTAGAAAGATTCACACGACGACTTATAGATGTTTTCGTTGAGGCAAAATCCCCAATCAACAATTACACCATGATATAAATCAAAGAAACATCGTGCCTTAATTGATCTGAAAATTGTTACAAGATCAATTTGGGTAATCAAGATTATTTTGGATACTCAAGATCATTATGGTTAGTTCGTGTTAAGGACAAAAGTAGAATGCATCATTCCCCATAGTCCAGACCTTAAGATAAACTGAAGGTGCAATCACAAGAAGAGGGTTGAATGGTGTTTGTTAGGTTTATTCTAGTGCATTTTGATTCTTAATCAATGAAATTGGTCCAATAAGTCTAAAAGTCTCAAAGGATTAATATTTTAGATCATTTTGGCTTTTACTAGGTTTATTTTAGTCCATTTTGGTTCTAAATCAAAGTAGGTCGTCCAATAAGTTCAAAAACCTCAATGGTTTAATATTTTAGTTCATTGTAGTCATTACTATGTTTATTCTAGTCGAATATTGGTTCTTAATCAATGTAGTTCATTCAATAAGTGCAAAATTCTTAATGGATTAAGATTTTAGGTCATGTTGGTTAATACTATATTTATTCTAGCTCATTTTGATTCTTAAATAATGTAGTTTATCCAATAACTGCATAAATCTCAATGAATCAAGAATTTAGGTCATTTTGGCTATTAATCATTGTAGTTGGTTCAATAAGTGCGAAATTCTAAAATGATTAATATTTTAGATCATTTTTATCTTTACAAGGTTTATTCTAGTTCATTATGGTACGAAATCAATGTAGTGTGTCCAATAAGTGCAAACTTCTTAATGGATTAAGATTTTAGGTCATTTTGGTCATTACTAGGTTTATTCTAACCCATTTTGGTTCTGAAACAATGTAGTTTATCCAATAAGTGCATAAGTCTCAATGAATCAAGAATTTAGGTCATTTTGGTTGTTATTAATTTTGGCTATCACTCAATGAAGTTGGTCCAATAAGTTCAAATCTCTTAAATGATTAATATTTTAGGTCATTTTGATCTTTAATAGGTTTTTTATAGTCCATTCTGGTATGAAATCAATGTAGTTCATCCAATAAGTTCAAAAGCCTCAATGGTTTAATATTTTAGTTCATTTTAGTCTAACTATGTTTATTCTAGTTAATTTTTGTTGTTAATCAAAGTAGTTTGTCCAATAAGCTCAAAAGTCTAAATGGATAAATATTTTAGGTAATTTTTGTCCTAAAGAGGTTTATTCAAGTCCATTTTGGTTCTACATTAATGTAGATCGTCCAATAAGTGAAAAGTTTAAATGAATCAAGATTTTAGATCACTTGGGTCTTTACTTGGTTTATTCTTATCAATTTTGGCTCTTAATCAATGTAGTTGGTCCAATAAGTGCAAACGTCACAATGGTTATAATATTTTAGGTAATTTTTTTTATTATTTTTATTCTGGTCCATTTTGGATCATAATCAATGTAGTACGTCCAATAAGTACAAAGGTTTCAAAGGATACATATTTTAGGTAATTTTAGTCTCTACTAGGTTTATTCTAGTCAATTTTATTTGAAATCAATGAAGTTCGTTCAATAAGTTCAAAAGCCTAAATGAATTAATATGTTTGTTCATTTTAATCTTTAGAATGTTTATTGTAGTCTATTTTGGTTGTTAATCAAAGTAGTTCTTCCAATATGTGCAAAAGTCTCAACGGATTAATATTTTAAGTCATTTTTGTCATTAGGAGGTTTATTCAAATCTATTTTGGTTCTAAATCAATGTAGTTCATCCAATAAGTGTAAATTCTTAATCGATTAATGTTTATGCTTATTTTGCTCTTTACTAGGTTTATTCTAGTCAATTTTAGTTTTTAATCAATGTAGTTCGTCCAATAAGTGTAAAGGTTTCAAAGGATTAATATTTTAGGTCATTTTTATCATGATTAGGTTTATTTTAGTCCACTTTGGTTCTGAATCAATGTATTTCTTCCAATAAATTCAAAAGACTCATTTGATTAATATTTCAGTTCATTTTAGTCTTTACTATATTTTTTTCTACTCCATTTTTGTTCATAATCGATGTAGTCCGTCCAATAAGTGCAAAAGTCTCAACAAATTAATATTTTAGGTCATTTATGTCTTGACTAAGTTTATTCAAGTCCATTTTGGTTCTTCATCCATGTAATTCGTCCAACAAGTGCTGAAGTCTCAATGAATATATGTTTTAGGTTATTTTGGTCTTTTTAGGTTTATTCTAATCCATTTTAGCTCTGAAACAATGTAGTTGGTTAAATAAGTTCAAACGTCTCAATGGATTGCTATTTTAAGTCATTTTTGTCTTTACTATATTTATTCTAGTTTATTTTGATTCTTAATCATTGTAGTTCGTCAAACAAGTGCAAAAGTCTAAATGGATTAATATTCTAGGTCATTGGGATCCTTACTAGTTCATTTTAGTTCTTAATCAATGTAGTTTGTCCAAGAAGTGCATATGTATCAATGGATTAAAACTTTATATCATTTTGGTTCTACATCAATGTAGTTCGTCCAATAAGTGCAAAAGTCTCAATTGATTATTATCTTATGTCATTGGGATTCTTACTAGGATTATTCTATTCAATTATGTTTTTCATCAATATAGTTGGTCGACAGAGTGCAAAAGTCTCAATGGATTATTAATTTAGGTCATTTTTACTAGGTTTATTCTTGGCAAATTTGGTTTTTAATCAATGTAGTTTTTCTCATAAATGCAAAATACTCAATGGATTAAGATTTTTGATAATTTTTTTCTTTACTAGGTTTATTCAAGCCTTCTTTGTTTCTTAATCAATGTAGTTCGTCCAATAAGTGCATAAGTCTAACGGAATCCTGATTTTAGGTCATTTGGGTCTTTACCAGGTTTATTCAAGTCCATTTTAGTTCTTAATAAATGAAGTAGGTTCAATAAGTGCAAAGGTCTGAAAAGATTAACATTGTAGGTCATTTTTGTCATTACTAGGTTTATTCTAGTCCATTTTGGTTTTCAATCAATGTAGTTCTTCCAATAAGTTCAAAACGCTCAATTCATTAATATTTTAGTTCATTTTAGTCTTTATTATGTTTATTCTAGTCTCTTTCGGTTCATAATCAATGTAAATCATCCAATAAGTGCAAAAGTCTCAACGGATTAATATTTTAGGTAATTTATGTCTTGACAAGGTTTATTGAAGTACATTTTGATTCTTAATCAATGTAGTTCGTCCAACAAGTGTTAAAGCCTCAAAAGATTTATATTTTATATCATTTTGGTCTTTACTAGGTTTATTCTAGTGCATTGTGGTTCTTAATCATTAAATTTAGTTCAATAAACAAAAAAGTCTCAAAGGATTAATATATTAGATTATTTTTGTCTTTACTAGGTTTTCCCTTGGCAATTTTTGTTCTTAATCAATATAGTTCGTCCAATAAGTGCAAAATTCTTAATGGATTAAGATTTTAGGTCATTTTAGTCTTTACTTGGTTTATTCTAGACCATTTTGGTTCTTAATCAATGAAGTTCATTTAATAGGTGTGTAAGTCTCAATGAATCAAGATTATAGATCATTTAGGACTTTACTATGTTTGAGTGGACTTTACTCTGTTTTAGTGGACTTTACTAGATTAAAGTCTCAGTGGATAAATTTTTTAGGTCATTTTTTCCTTTACTATGTTTATTCTAGTTTATTTTGGTTCTTAATAAATGTAGTACGTCTAACATGTGCAAAAGTCCCAAATGATTAATATTTTATTTCATTTTGGTCTTTACTAGGTTTATTTTAGTCCATTATGGTCTGAAATAAATGTAGTTCGTCCAATAATAGCATAAGTCCTACCAACAAGTGCAAGAGTCATAATGGATTAATATTTTAGATCATTTTGGTCTTTACGAGGTTTATTCTAATCCACTTTGATTCTTAATCAATGTAGTTCATCCAATCAAAGCAAAAGTCTCAATGGATTAATATTTTAGTTCATTTTGGTGTTTACTTGGTATATCTTGTCCATTTTGGTTCTAAATCAATGTAGTTCATTCAAGAAGTACAAAAGTCTTAATATATTTGGTCATTCTGGTCTCTACTTGGTTTTTTCTAGTCCAATTTGGTTCTTAATTGTTGTTCGTCCAATAATAGCATACGTACTAATCGATTAATAATTTAAGTTATTTTAGTATTTACTAGGTTTATTCTAGTCAATTTTGGTTCTAAATCAATGTCGTTTGCTAATAAGTGCAAAAGTCTCAATGGAGTAATATTTTATGTCATTTAGGTCTTTACAAGGTTTATTCTAATACATTTTAGTTCATAATAAATGGATCTGCTCCAATAAATGCAAAACTCTCAATGGATTAATATTTATGGTTAGTTTTGTCTTTACCATGTTTATTCTATTCCATTTTGCTTCTTAATTATTGTAGTTCATCCAATAAGGGAAAAAGAGTCAATGGATTAATATTTTAGGCCATTTTGGTCATTAATAGGTATATTCTAATCTATTTTGGTACTACAACAACGTAGTTTGTCCAATAAGTGAAAAAGTTTATATTGTACTAATATTTTAGGGTAATTCAGTCTTTTCTTGGTTTATTCCAATCCATTTTAGTTCCTAATCAAGTATGCCTCTGTTAAACATTCTCTCAAAGTACCTATATACTAGATTTGATTACAAGCTCACATTGATGACTTTAAGTCCGATAATTCTGGTAAACTAGTTGACTATTTGGTCAACTGATAGCGTTTTAGCAAGTGTACTGAATCGTTGCAAGTAATAATAAAACGGTAGTACAGAGTGTTGAACTCAAGGATTGCGTTTTACTATTGAATTATATTTAATTACTAAAATTGAACAAAAGGTTCCCGAGTTGATTTAAATAATATTTGAAATTAACAACAGTAATAAAATTGATCTTTTATAATTTGAAAAATGTCATGGATGAGTTTCACTTCGAATCCAACCTTGGTGTCTAATTTGATCCTAGTTACTGAATTCCTTTATTGAATTATTACAAAATTCTCTTTTTTATTCTTGCCCTAATGTCTTAGTGACAGAACCTTTAATTCCAAAGTAACCCCTAATTCCTTATTAGATTTAATATTAGAATTAAGCATTAGCGTATAGAAACTCTATTGTAAATTATAGCTTTGCAACTAATTTTATTGGTTTCGTGACCTGCATCTATCCCTAGACTACAAATTCATGAATTTCTCATCTCAAGAATTCGTAAAGTCCACTTCCGTTTCAAAATACAAATCGTAGAACATTTTAATGTTGATCAAGCAATAAAAAGCATTAAGCAGAGAGATGAGGAAAACTAATTCAATAAACTCATTCATATAACTAGAAATCAAATCAGAAAAATAAGGGTTTCATCTAGTTACACTCATCCATAACAAATAGGGTTTAGCTACTCATGACAGAGATACAAAAGATAGAGATTAGAGAAGAGTTACAAAAAGGATTCATGAATGATTCTTGATAAAACTGCTCCAATGGCATTAGAAATGGCCATCTTTGAGTTTCTCTGCTAGGGCACAAGTCTCCCCACTTCCCAAGAGTAAAAAAAGATCCCTAAACAGTAAAAAAATGTGTTTTTATGAATGTTGATGCGCGTCGCACGCCTCAGGCGCGGTCTTTGCGCTCCAGGCGCGTATTGACAATACTGAATGGCTGGAAATGCGCCTCCGACGCGTAGGGCGCGCTCCAGGTGCACAACATCTGTTGTCTGACGTATTTTGCATTTTTCTCATCTTTCGAGTCCGAATTTGGTCGCAGTGTCTTCATGAAAGTTGTAGATATGAATCTTAACTTTCATTAGCACTTGGATTGACTTCAATTGGACATCTATAACTCCAGACATGGCTGAAATACTCCACATAGGTCATGTTGATTTCTCACCTAAATTCAGCACTGCACTAAAACAAAGTAACAACGCAAAACTACGAAAAATCTCTACTTAATTAATCAAATAAGAACATAAACATTTTATTAAATCAAATAACTAAAATAAACAAAATATATCAAATAACTCGTTAAATTAACTAATGATTAAAGATAAATAAGACTTAAATCAATAAAAATTATGCATATGATGAAGAGTCATCATCAATGATCCAAGTCAACACTCTAATATAGTTAACACTAGGCTTAATTGTAGTTTTGATATCTCTATTATTACCAATTCAATGAGTTGACCCCTATATTTTAAAAGCCGATAATTTTGGTTCCTCCTTCAAATTTTTGAACTAAAAAATTGATGATTTGACATATTTTTAGTGACTTGACTTACAATTCTATGATATAGAAACATCTAGATGCATTAATTATTCATATGACATTAGTTAAATTAGAATATGAAAATTTTATGTTGTTGAAGGCTAAATTTTTACGGTGTTTTATTCAAATTTCATGTGTTAATCATTCTACATCTTCGTATCATATATCACGTTATTTAAAGCATTACACTTCATCAATTTTTAGTTAAAAAAATCAGAGCGAATGACCAAAATTGTCGACTTTTAAAATAGAGGGACCAATTTCATAAATCAGTAAAAATAGGAGGACTAAAACTTCAATTAAGCCTTAATCCTATGATCAAGTCAACTCCCTGATATAGTCAACACTCTAATTAAGTAAACTCTGTAATAAGAAGTCAACATTCCAACATGATATGCTCATCATAGTGGACTTATCATTTGAATGAACAAATGCATGACATCATCTTATAATGTCATCCTCCAAGATCTATCTTTGTAAATCAAGATATGTTGAATTAATAATTAAGATATAAGGATATATCTTAAATGTAGATTCTAGATTTGCAACGGTAACATTCTTAATGAATACATTTCTCAATATTCAAGTAGAAACTGATCAATACGAAAAAATGAACTGAGGGAATAAAAAAGACAATGTATCAAGAAGAACTTTTGAAATATCGTAGAACACATCAAAAGAAAAGAATGAATGAAAAATCCTCCTAGTAGAGAGTTATTAGAATTGATGTAAATCAATCAAGTTATTTATTACAGTTGAATTGATATAGGATTCCAAATTTAATATTCTCAATGACAGTTAGAATTCTAGAAACAAACTTTGTGTTAATTCGAACACAAACATGAACTAATGTAAATCAACTCGATAATGGCAACAACTCTTCACCCATAAGAGGTATAAATAACTCATAAACCTCAACGACAGTCTGCTAGAAAGTTGAGAACGATGTTAATGATAACTACCTGCAGAGGCATAAGAAAAATAGTCAAAGCCTAAACATGAAGAGTAATTATTACTATGAAATTGGTTTAGTAGTGAATTAAGTTCTCGATTGTACTAAGGCAAAATCTTCCTGTAAAAGGAAGACTAGATGTAGCAACAGTCTGTTGTGAACAAGTATAAAAATCTTTGTGTCATTTCTCTATCTTTCTATTATTATAATCTATGATTTTTATGATTCAACTTAATTTTCACTAAACCTGTTGTATAATCGTAAACTTAATGATTTTATAGAGAACATATCTATTGGTTAAGCAACTCAAATAATTTTTAGAAATAGGAAAACACAATTCAAACTCATTTTCTTGTGTTTTCTAGCACCTTCAATGAATATCAGAGCTCGACCTCTTGATTGAGCACTTTATCATGTAAGAGTAAAGATCTATTAATATTGGAAACACCAGTGATATGGTTTACATTAGTGTTTTTTTTCCTTTCTCAATCTTATGTTCAAACATCTTTGAAAACTCTTTTTAAACCTCTTTCAAAACATTGATCGACTAAGATTGATTATTGAATATTGAAATTGCTATATGATAATAGATAAAATTCATTAGCTGACGGTATATTCTCAAATGACAATTTCATATCGTTACCAAAGTAATTTCTTAAAAAAGTTTTTTATTTTGTAATCACTCTTCAATTATATTTTGAGTAGAAAAAATAATCTCTATATTGAGGTAAATTAATGCTCAAAGAGGTCAATGAAAAATATTTGTACTATGTCCTTCAAACAAGGTAAACATCTCAAATTCATATATGCATGAGATATATCATCTTAGGCTAAAATTATCTTAGAAAATACTTCATCAAGTGATTTGTTTTTGATATCCAATTTAAACTCTCTTCTCTGTCTCTAAAATATTTGCGTAAATATGTTGTAAAAATTCTATTTATTTTATTATGTTTCTACTTGTAGTTTTGAAACTTTTAATGGAAAACTGGACTAAACTCTAGTTCTTCAATAAGGAAGAGAAAGATAATAAATAAGAAGACTTTATATGTTAATACTGAAATTGATGTGTTGATAGGAAAATGTCTCATCCAACAAGTCAAAGACAATTAGAGAAAAGGGAAGACTAAATCAACTCCTATTTCTTTAGTAGCGTCTCATGAGTTAGAAGGTAGGCTCCTGAATATGAAAACTTCTTCATGACTCTCTCAGATGAAAATTCAAAGAAGACAGCTACTAAAGAAACTGTCAATAATGAGTCTTAGTTTATTTACGTATTACGAATTAGTGATTTAAACATAATATGTGGTATAAATTGATGGATCTAATTTAGTGAGCCTTTGAAAAACCTTATGACTTTTTTCTTCTTAAATTTTTCTTTGTAGCCCTTTTTGTATGTTAAGTATTGTAGTTGTAATGCAATTTTTGTTTGTTACAACTGTAATATGAATTGAATTCATGTTCTTTTTGTCTTATCCTCTACTTCAACTTTACTTACTTTCCTCTGTTTTCTTCTTTGTGCCTCCAGTTTTCCTTTTACATTCGTTTTATTCCTCTAATTCTTTTATTTAAACTTATTTGAAAATATTTTTTGATTTATTGAGATTATCTTCATCTTCTTCGATAACTCTTCATCCCTTTCCACTAATTGTCTCAAACTTTTAAATTGTTCCACATGTCATAGTGTTTGTCAAATTTATGTTCATTTTCTTGTCTCACTTTTCTTTTCTCTCCATGCCCTCATCATTAATTTTTCTTTTTCAAAATAAGTAAAAAAAATATGGCTATTTATACCTCAAATGTTTTTCTATTTCCCTATGTGTTTTAGATTCATCTCCCAAAACTTTTTGTATTGTATTAATCCTCTTTCAAACTCTTATGTTATGGATGTTGGTTTGTCTTAGGTTAGGAAAAGGAAGTCACTTTTCTCTCCTAAGACGAAAGAAATCCCACCATCTAAAGTTGCATTGATGGTGATCGACGTTCTCTCTCAAATAAAATAAGCAGTTAAACTCTTAATTAGATATCTTTATTATATCTTCTGTCTAGGAAAATTTTCTTTTAAGTTTTGTTTTATTTCCCTTCTAAGTGTTTTTTTTTTTTTTGTAATCTTGGTTCTTAAATCAATGAAATGTTGCCCGTTCATATTTTTTTTCTATCTCTTTCAATTTTGGTTTTTTGATATTTACTCATATTAAATTTTTGTATGCTACGTGATGGTGTTGAATCTTTGTGTATGTGTGTTTTTTTGGGTGGCTGATTGTTGTAATTTTTATATATTTTTTTATTTCACCATTTTTGATAATGACAAGGGGTTATAGAAGATATAGTAATACAATTAATTGTGTGTTTGTGTTTGATTGCATTGTTGGGTCTTTTCTTATCATCTACATCATAGGCATCATCTACATCATGTGCATAATATGTATCAAATGTGTTATCTAGATCTGAATATGAATGTCATTTTCATATCATCTGCATGTGTCATTATTATGATAATTGCTTGCAATTCACTCTTGTTTTAAAAGGCTTAACATCCTTTAAAAATACAGTTTGTTCCTTTAGGCTTAACATCTTAAGAAGAACAATATCCAAATTCTTTACACCTTGAGGAATTGTGAATTGTTAATCAATAGACTTCGTATGAATACATAAGCTTAATCGAAGGTGCAAACACGATAAGGGGGATTGAATTGTGTTTGGCTAAGTTGATAACTTTTTCACTATTTGATTAAATTGGTTCAGACTTCATAATTTACTTGGAATAGAAGCAATAACAAAACTAAGGAGTGTAGGAACAAAGTGACACAAGTAATTTATCATTGTTCACCACTAACTTGGCTACATTCTGTCCCTTCACTCAGAAGGATTTAATCCCTAATTCAACATTTTGAATTATAAAGCACCTGACATTTCAAGCTAGTATTCTCAAACAATCTGACAACCCCAAAATTTTGAGGAACACACACCTAAGTCAAATCTTCTCCACATACCTGACAACCCGAAATTGTTGAAGGCACACTAATGCCACTATCATGTTTGAATACAAAGGTTTGAAACTTGAGTAGTTCCTTCTAACAAGTTGATTAAAACAATGACTATAACACTTTAAGAAAAGCATTTAGAAAATATTTCTCATTCGAACAAGTGTTTCTCTCTTTGAACTCTAAGATGAATTTGGAATTTTATTCTTGAGTTATTCTACTCTCTTATTGTTTTTTGATGATCTTCTTCTTTATCATTGAATATCGATTTATAGATAAAATTAGGGCTTCAATTTATTCCTTGTTTAATTCTAAATTGTATCTTCATTCCTAGCTTGGTCAACAATAATCTTTTTCAAAAATGATCCTGAAAAATATTCTTTTTGATAATATGTTCTTTAGCCAATTATTTATTTTTGAATCCAATATGAGCAATTCTTCTTCATTGATTATATTTATATTTTGTTCATAATGAGTTTGTAAATTCATCAAATTGATAATGTTTGTATCTTTTTACGATTGCTTTCACAAGTTCTTTAGATTAAACTTCCTTCGTATTACTTTCTTTGATCTAGACGGGAATATAGTGTTCGAATGGTTCTTGAACTTTCACGAGTAGGAATATGACTATGTCCAATTCAGTATTTTTTCTTTGTCAAAATCTAAATCATGTCTTAATAAATAATAAATGTAGCTCTTTGAGATTGTTTCTTCTTGTAAACAATTCTTGATCACATATTCTTGTAAATAATTCATATATTCTTGTAGATAAATTTTAATCAAATCTTCTTATAAATAATTTATATCTTCTAGTGATAAATCTTGATCAAATCTTCTTGAATGTAATTCATATCTTCATGTGATAAATCTTGATCAAATTTTGTTGAAAATAATTTGTATCTTCATGTGATAAATCTTGATCAAATCTTCTTGCAAATAATTCATATCTTCTTGCGATAAATCTTGATCAAATTTTGTTTTAAATTGTCTCCAAAAACACAAATTTTCTTTCATACTCCGTGAAGTCAAATATATTGTTATCATAAAATACTTTTGTTAACATAAAAATCTAAGTATAAAACCAACTTGGTTCCAACATTAATATCCTAGGAATCAATTAATTTAATTTAAAAGAATTGTCAAAATTATGATAATGTGTGTATTCCTTATCTATTTGCTTATCTTTGTGTCCATCCTTTCTATCAATTCCTTTTTAAAGTTTTACTTTCATGTGTACCAAAAACGTAAAATAACTTAATATGTTTGAAATTCTTAAGAATTATGATTATCATATTCAAAGGGAGTCCAATAATGTTGATTTAAAAGTTTTTTTAAAAAGTTCACAAGACTATTTAGTTAAACAATTTTTGACTGCTACGTTCAACGAGATGATTCTTTTAAACTTTATTTTGTGAAGACAAATTGTTATTAATTGTATAATTGTTAGTACAAAAGAGGTTTTAACTACAATCCTCCGATTAATATTTTGATGATAACTAAACAAACAAGTAAGAACAATTATCCCCTAAGTGTAGTTATTAAGTGTGCAAATTAGATTAGAAGACAAATATTTATATTAATTACTATCTATTTTAAAGTAAAATGAAATACAAGTCAATCACTGCTCCTTTAAAGATCAAAAGAAGAAAACTTTAAATGAAGCCTCTAATAAAGTCAATGTTCTGGTACAAACTTACTTATTTGATGAAGAAAAAAAAGAATTAACTAATCAAGTGCACCATGACTCTAAAGAATTTGTTGAAGTTGTGTCTAACTTTATTAAACGCGCTCTCAATGCGCCTCTACTGGATATGATTACAAGCCTACTCTTATGACTTTGTGTTTGATAATTATGGTGTACCAGTTGATTGTGATGTCAACGCTCCAAGTCAACACTATGATCAACTTAACACTCTGATAAGAAGACAACATTCCAACATCCTCTACTCATCATGGTGGACTTATCCTCTGAACGAACAAGTGCGTGACATCCTCTTAGAGTGTCATTCTCTTAGATGTGTCTTCTCAAATCAAGATACATTGAATTAATTATGAAGATATATATGGATATATCTTAAAGATCGATTTGCCTTAAATATTTATCCTCAACATAAATATCTATCAATATTTAAGTAGAAACCAATCAATGTGAAAAAGTGAACTTATAGAATGAAAAAGGAAATGTGATAAGAAGAATTTGTTAAAAAAATCCTAAAACACATCAAAAGAAAATAATGAAAAAATCTTCGAGCTAAGAGTTATTAGAATTAATGTAAATCAATCAAGTTGTTTGATACACTTAAAATTGTATAGCTTTCAAATGTAATATTATGTCAATGAGAGTTAGAATCGTAAAAATAGACAGTGTATGAAATCTGACACAAACAGTAACTGATGTAAATCAACATGGTAGTGACAACAACTCTCTCAACCATAAGAGATACTTGAAGAGGTATAACAATACTCATGATCCTCAGTGGTAGCCTACTCGAAAGTTGAGAAGAATGATGGTGATAGCTACTTGGAGAGGCATAAGAAGAATACTCAATGTTTGAAGAGACAAAGTAAATAATACTGGTATGCTATTTCTTAATAGTGGATTAAATCATCGACTATGCTGAGTAAAAATCTCTATGTAAGGAGAGGACTAGATGTAACAACAATCTGTTGTGAACTAGTATAAAAAACTGTGTCATTTCTCTCTCTCTCTATTTTTATTATCTAAGTTCTTTATGATTCAACTTTATTTTCACTAAACGTGTTTTATAATTGTAAGTTGAATGATTTAATAAAGAACATATCTTTTAGTTATACAACTCAAATAATTTTCAGAAATAGAAAAACATAAATCAAACCCCCATTCTTGTGTTTTCCATCATCTTCAGTGTCTTCTAATAATTTTCACCTTTTTGTTATCTAAGTCAGTCAATGAATCTCTAGTTTATGAATGACCTTACCATCTTTTACAATGGTTGGGTCAAAAGGTCCATTAAGAATAGCTTTCCAAACCTTAATATCATAAGATAAGATATGGACTTTCATACAATCTTTCCAATAAGCATAGTTTTTTCATTTGAATACAGGGGCTTCATTATAGCACTCTAGGATTCTAGGTAACCCATTAAGATTAACTCTTAAGATTTTTACACCTTTTGAGCAAGAACGACATGGCTTCTGATTCCACTTGTTAGGCCCAATGGCTACCCTATCTTGAGGGGGTGAATAGATTGCTCTGTATGTAGCGGATACAATTAATTGTTAAAACTTTTTTGCGAAATGAAAGTTATGCTTACTGATACTATTAATAGCAAATATAAGATTGATTGTAAAAAACTAAACTTTAATAACAATATTTCATTTTTTAATTCTATTTTGACTTCAATTAGGTAATTAATAAAGATCAATAAACAACCAATATACAAATTGAATACAACTTTGAATAACATCTAAACCAAACTTAATAACAACAAATACCTAAACTAAGAAATACATCAACGCAAAGATTATGAAGAACATCAATAAAAATTATGCACTACACTAGACTTTTGTCTAAAAACAAGATGAAAAAACAATTATCAATACAACCAAAAGAGACAGTAAGATTATCATTTTAATGAATGTTGTTGAAATATTTATTTTTCCATCAATTGTGAAATGATTTTCTACACACAACTAAATCAAAAAATTTATCAACAATTTTAGTCTAAAATATGTGCATACACTTTTTCACATGGACCAAAAATTACTTTTCAAGAATCAATACTTTCCTTTAACCGGTAATTGCATTAAGGAAAAAGGAAACAATATCACTAGATTTTATCTTGGTTCAGTCACTTCTTCCTTCCATATAGCCTACATTGAGCCCTCCCATAAATAATGAGATATTTTCTTCCTTTAATTTGAATATGAATGACTATGTAAGAAGAGAACATAAAACTCCTTCAAATCTTATGAATCTATTTATTCTTAAAAAACTCAAATCTTGATCCACAAGATTTGGTGACAATATTCAATTTGATTTTCTACACTCCAATTAATGAAACCTTCCTTTCAGCCTTCAATCTCCAATTGAATATCCTCTAAAGTCTTCAACGCAATTGAGCTGGCTTTTCTCCAATCTTGAAGATCAAACCTAACTCCTAAAATTTCCTTTCTAAGAGTAAAGTCTGGAAATTATTTTCCTTCATCAATTGCAACTTTGAAACTCTTAAGATTTACAACACTATAAACATTCAAGAACAAATCAATTCTAAGTAAGTTTTCTCACAATCAAACAGACACCAATGGATTTCTAAGAGTTTTCAAAGAGTTCTTTGTGTGAGAGAAAATAGAGAATAATTATGAATGTTAAATTATAACGTGTGGGTAAATGGTAGTTATTGTAGAATATGATAAATCAATTTTAATGAACTAAAAAAAGAGTAGAAAACGACAAGGTGAAGCGAACGATGATTGGAATTAGGGTCTAGAAAGTGTTGTTCAAGACCATTTTGTATGTTGTTTTTGAGAGGGTGATTTGAATCATATATGGTGTGATTCTAATCAACCTATTTTGAATGATTCATGTTTTTCAAAGTAATTTTCCAAGACATGTGCTGCTTTTTGGGAATATGTCAAAATCAACTAAGGTGTGAAGGATTATTGAGATAACTCTGCTACATCAAACTAATCTAATTCTTATATTTGACATCAATCAAAATAAACTAGAACCAGGAAACATACACTCACATACTCCCCCCATTTGATTGATGGCATTACAAACTTGCATTTCTCATAAGACTTCAAGGAATAAGCCACCCTTAGTGTGTGCTTTAAACTTTGAAAAAAACTTCAAAACGTTGTGCTCTTTGTTGGGTTGAATACGGCATAGTTTTAAGACACGTGTTTGACAACATTGTCACTTGTAGATGGAACTAATATATATTTATAGGCTGATAAGTGACATTCTAACATAATTGCAGATGATTTAAATATTTATCATAATATCATACATTGTTTATCTAGTACTACTGCAATTTTCCTTTTGAATTGATCTTGGAGTTATTATTCCTTGATTTCAAATGCTCATCCAAATTTGATCAATGCTATAAAAAAAGTTGGTTATTCCTATTGCTCTTGCTCCAAATCAACTTGTTTGGGATCAATCAACTTCTAAGCATCTCTCTTTTAAGGAAGCTTATTTATCAAGAGACCCTTCAAGACAGTCTGTTGGTTAAAGAGAGTTCTTATGCTCTTCTGTGAACCGTCTATCAAAGACTTTTTAGGGATTCTAAAGAAAGTTTCGTTGGGGGATTTGCTTCTTAAATTGGTATTTCTTCTTTCTTAAATGTTAAGTTGATTGCAGCAATCTTATCTACAGAGATTGTTTATTCTAAAAGTTGGATGAATGTGATTCTTTGTCGGTGGTTCAAGGTTTCACCGATCTTGCTAATGTTCCTTGGCCTATGCAAAATATATGGAAAATAACTGCTTTCACAGTATTAGGGGTTTTTGTTTTAAAATTTTCACATCTTTCAGTTGGGGAACACTTGTGCTTATAGATTAGCAAATGATGCTTTTTGAGGTCATGGGTTTGTTTGATGGAATTCATTACGAGATTGTATTAAGGAAATTTTTTCCCGTAATAGTTAGGTTTGATCTTTTTAATTATCGTTTCATTAGAATTTTATTTTCCTGTTTTCTTTACACTTTTTATCTTCATTATGATTTTATTCAAACTGAATTTTATTGAGAATGTAAAGGGTGAAACGATAATTAGTTGAATGTATGCCTTTCAAATATTTCATTTACACTTCATAAACTTTTAATAAAAAAGAATTTTTTGTATATAAAGTTTGTTTTGGAAACTTTAAAATTGAATTCTTTTTAAATATTATAAATTTAAATTTTAAAATTTTGGAATTTCATTTTCTGTTAGAAATGTTGATGATATTAATAGCACATTGTTGGAAATAATGATGATATTAATGAGATCTAGTATTTGTGTGAATTGAAAAAATAAGGAAGTTTTACATAGGAGGGATAGTACACACTAGTAGTGTTTATAAGGTGGATGTATGGAACTTGGTGTGTGTTTTAATAGATACTCCAATTTTTTTAGCTTGTTTATAAACTTTGGGTCGAAATTGAATTATAATTTTATTATTTGCATTTTAAACCTTGTTCGCTCTGTTGGCCATAACTTGAGCTTTGAATATTGGATTGGCGCATATGGGTAGGCGTTGGAACGCTAAAAATCAGAGCTACAAATTTTGTGTTGAAATAAAAGCCCAGTGCCAAACTTTACAGGGCCTAAATTTCAGATTTCATAATCTATACTTTTGTAATAATTTAAAATAGCGGACCACTTGTTTTTAAACACTAAACCCTAACACCCAAAATCGAGTACTATATATTGGGAGTTTTCTTTCTTTTCTAGGCAGCAGTAGCAACAAAATACTCCACAACTGCATGTTTTGTGAATCTTGATTGATGGATCACCTATTTTTCTCTTATCCAGTTGCAGATTTTCTCTATAAATAGAGGGTTCTCCCCAGTTGAAAAAACACACCAAAATCTCTCTAAATATGAAGCATTTCTCTGCTTCTCCCTTTTCTTTCTTATTTCTTTTTTTCTTTCTTTCGAGTGGTCATAGTATCATATTATGAGTGGCAGCCATCTGACTGCCATATTGAGGATGCAATTCTAGAACAGTTTTCTACAGTGCAATAGAACTCCAATACAGTGTATTTGAGTTGTTTTATCCTAGGAAATTCGTGGTTGACAATCTGTCTTGCACAATTTGGACAGTGTCGCGAAATATATTAAAAAGAGCGACATAATCTGTGACTCAACTAAGTTCTATTTTCGGTGGCATAAACTAATTTTTGAAAGTGTTTCAAAACTCAAATATTATTTTCTACACCAGAAATTTCAATTTTTTTTGTCCACTCAGTGTTCTAAAATTTTTTATTCAAATGAAGATCCTGATTTTTATGTTTATTTATTATGATTTAAGGAAAGATTAGAGCGCATGTTTTGTGAATCTTGATTGATGGATCACCTATTTTTCTTTTATCCAGTTGCAGATTTTCTCTATAAATAGAGGGTTCTCCCCAGTTGAAAAAACACACCAAAATCTCTCTAAATATGAAGCATTTCTCTGCTTCTCCCTTTTCTTTCTTATTTCTTTTTTTCTTTCTTTCGAGTGGTCGTAGTATCATATTATGAGTGGCAGCCATCTGACTGCCATATTGAGGATGCAATTCTAGAACAGTTTTCTACAGTGCAATAGAACTCCAATACAGTGTATTTGAGTTGTTTTATCCTAGGAAATTCGTGGTTGACAGCTGCCTTGCACAATTTGAAAAGTGTTGCGAAATATATTAAAAATAGCGACCTAATATGTGACTCAACTAAGTTATATTTTCGGTAGTATAAACTGATTTTTAAAAGTTTTTCAAAACTCAAATAATATTTTCTACACCAGAAATTTCAATTTTTCTCGTTCACTCATTGTTCTAAAATTTTTTATTCAAATGAAGATCCTGATTTTTATGTTTATTTATTATGATTTAAGGAAAATTAAATTATTTTGATAAAATATGGGGTATAATATGTAGTGGCATAGGATTCATTTTTCAACGTATTACTTTCACCATGTCGATAGTCCAATGTTTTATTAAATTAAATTATAAAAAAACGTTTGTCAAATTCATGGTATTTGCATTTCAATATGCTCTCCTTTTTTCATGCTATTTTCCTGATTGATCACGTTATATTAGTTTTGACCAAACTCGTTTACTCTACTGAATCAAATTAATACATTTATTATGTTGAATACAAAATCTGTTGTTTTTCTTTCAAATCAAACCAAAAAAACCTAAGATAAAATTTTACTTAAAAAAAAAACCAAAATAGGTTAGTTTGACTCCTAAGACATAATTTTTACATAAAAAGTAATAAAAAAAATGTGAAATTAAATAACATTTCATTTCATAAATTTTTTAATATAACACATGAAATAAATTGAAAATCTTCTAGATTGAAACATAAAAATCTTAAACTACATTAACAAGATTAAATAAAAAGTTTACAACTTTTTTGAATAGTTTAGGTTAAAAACCATGAATCATCTGTCCGAGCCAAACCACCATGTTTGATCAAATTGATTCCGATTAACTAAAACAATTTTAAAAAATCCAAACCAAACACATCAGGTCACGTTGACACATATCCATAACAAACCCAAAATATTTTTTAATATTGCTCAAAAGTGAACTTTGACTTATGGCTCCAGAAGGAAATATGATGTTGTCTTTGAAGAAGGTGATCGCGAAGGATCGTATCTCTTCTTTGGGGTGGTGTACATGCACACATTCTGATGATCAAGTTTTGTTGAAGAGTGCAATGTGTTTTAGATTAGAATTTAGTGTACCTTTATTGCTTCAGATGTCCTTCCTTTATACAAGTTTCTCTAGAGTTTTTTAAAAGAATTTTGTTAAGATAATTAGGGAGGGGATATGTGATTCTCGGATCCCGATATGATGAGACACGTGCCTTTCCTAGTAGAAATGGTGATATTCACCATAATTGAATGTAATTATGGTTAGATTGTCATCAAGTAGCTTAAGATATGAACATAGGTCAGCTATCGTCTCCATTTCGACCATTTGGTGGCTATAATTAAAGGTGTAGGTGAGTTATTATGGTCATCTGACTTCAGATCTCTTTATTGAGTGGAGTATGTTTTAATTTTCAGAAGCTTTTGTATCATTATCATTTGGATCAGGTCAATCCATCATGGACCTATCTTTTTTAGGGGCTTGGACTATATTATTATGAGTTCGACCAAAAACATTTGTCAAGTCAATTATTTGACAAAGACAATTATTGACTTGAGTTCAGATAATTCCCATCCTTGATTATTTTGGACCACACTACTTGTTGGGTTAACTTATATTACTCTACTGGTTTTTGAATTGACTTCGGATGAAAGTTGCACATTGCTACTTCAATTTAGATCACGAACGGTCATTTCATTGATGGAGTGGTTTCCTTTGCCCATTTATCGATGCATTGTTTAAGTTTCTCTATGCGCCAAACGGGGTAGCTGGTGAGGATGGAACCCGATTATGGACAAAAAAGAAGGGGTAGCTTGTGATGACTTGTCAAAGTTGATTTCCAAATGTTGGACAAAGCATCATTTCCTAAGATTACAGAGCTCAACCAAGTTGACCTTAACAATGCTAATCCTTTATGCGCCTATGTGGAAACGTTTGAAAAAGAACTCTGGTACAACAAGAATGGGGTTTCATTATAGAACAAGAATAACGAATTGTAATACAAAATTCTTTGTATTTATACCAAAGAGCTATTGGCTTGTCAAGATCATCCTGAACCCAACGTTCTTTTAGGTGTCTTCCTTAATTGGTTTTAGGTAACCTTTGATTCTCTCTTTTCTTGTTTTTATCCTAATTTGTTCAGCATATATTTCTTTGCTTTGTTAGAGGAAAAATAACTTATCTTTCATTTATGCAGAACTACGACCCTAAGGATCTAGGAGCGTCGTCTTCTTCTCAAGGTCCCTACTAGAAAAAGAAAGAACAATAGAGGGTAGAAAGTTGATGTTTATACACAAGCGACATGGAATCCAACATCAAATAATGTGGTGGTGAATGGTGATGCTCAATTATTTATGTGTGTGTTTGCCGCTAAAATTCCAAATCATTCAGCTGGACTTCGAGCAATGGTTTGGGAATTTAATGATAAAAACAAAACAGATAAACATGTCCAATTTATCATAGTTCACCACCAACACAATAGCTACGTCTAGTCCCTTCAAATCTGAAGGATTTAATCCACTAATTCACCAACTGAATCACACTTCCACGGAATACCTGCTAGTTACATTGATTGTGTTAAAGTATTCTCAACCTTCTTACTTAGTACATTCAAGTTTTTGAAGAATGTAACTACTAATGGGATAGGTTACAAAAATGAGAGGTTTAAGAGTTGTGGAATAACTCTCCCAAGAGGGTGTTTACAATGGTGTATTCTCAAAAACAATATTTCTTAGTACTAAAACAAAACAAGACGATTGTAATGTGCTTATTGTGCGATGTTATTCTATTGTTGTTGTTATATGTTTTAATGAGAGTTGTTCGTCCTTTTATAGAAAGCATTAGAGTTTCTATACTATTTTTAAATCCCAAATTATACTATTTTAGGGTATTTTAGTGTTGATCTATGAGGCTTTTTAGCCAAATCATTGTATTTTGGTATTTAATGAATTTAATGCCAAAAATATATTTGGAGCCCCGATTAAAATTATTTGTCGGAGAATAATTTATTTACATTACGAAGAATTTAATACCGAACAATTTTGTTAAAAATATCTCTATTTGCAGAAAATTTTATTTGTCAATTGAGTTGTGACGAGAGTAGATATTTTTATCAAAAGGGTTTGAGAAATGATGATTTTCATAAATATCTAAAATATTTAGATATTTAGGTATTTATTGGTTTGGGTTTAATTATTATATGTATATATATATATATATATTATATAGTATTATTATTATTAGTAATATTGTAAGTAATATATATATATATATATATATATATGGTTGGAGGGAAATAGAAGAAAAGGAAAAACAAAGGAAAATAAAAAAGAAAGGAAAAAGGAAAAAGGAAAGAAAAGGAAACAGAGAAAGAAAACAGAAAACTTCTTATTCCTGCCTCGCGAAAAATCAATTCTCTCTTCTTCCTCTTTTGCTTTATTTGATTTCTTAGGCTTCAAGAAAAGGAACCCAAGGCTTGGTGGGTGAGAAGGCAAGGATTTCTCAGCTTCATTCGTCCTCTAGGTTTCATCTAGATCTAAGCTTCGTTTCGCGAAGAGATAGAAGGGAAAGTTGCTCACCACCACGCTACAGTGCTAGTGAACTAACTTTGGAAGCAACGTCGCGAGCGGAGATTTTATCGGAATTACTCGTGGTACCGTAATCGCTCGTTAAAGCTGACGTTAAAGTAAGGGCTCCTTCAAAACTTTTAGTTTGCATTTAGGGACTTATCTATGGTTGTGTGGAAAATAAATTTGTTAGGGTTGAAGTGTTGATTTGGGGAAAATGAATTTAATTCTTTTATGGGTGAAATTTTAGAGTTGGGTTTTTGGTGATATTGATGAGTGTTTTGTGGAAAATGAATTGAACTCATTTATGTGTGGTTTTTGAGGAAATGAAATTTTATATGTTTGAGTGGTGGGTTGTAATGATTTGTGGTTGTCGTGTGTGACGTGTTCATAACTAATACTTATAAAATTTGAGATGTGTTTGTGTGGATTATGTGAAAAAAATGAATTGATGTGTTTTGGTGTGAATTGTGCATTGAATTTGGGAATATGTCTGAGTATGTTTTGTGTGGAATTTGAAAATCATTGGAGTTAAACGAGTATTAAAAATGGGGAATCTTTTAATATCTGCATTTACTTAATGATTGTTGTCCGAATTGTTAGAGTTAAATGGGTATTAAAAATGGGGAATCTTTTAATATCTTCATTTACTTAATGATTGTTGTCCAAATTGTTAGAGTTAAATGGGTATTAAACATGGAGAATCTTTTAATATCTGTATTTACTTAATGATTGTTGTCCGAATTGTTAGAGTTAAATGGGTATTAAAAATGGGGAATATTTTAATATCTTCATTTACTTGTTGTCCGAATTGTTAGAGTTAAATGGGTATTAAAAATGGAGAATCTTTTAATATTTACATTTACTTAATGATTGTCATCCGAATTGTTAGAGTTAAATGGATATTAAACATGGGGAATCTTTTAATATTTGCATTTACTTAATGATTGTTGTCTGAATTGTTAGAGTTAAATGGGTATTAAAAATGGGGAATCTTTTAATATCTGCATTTACTTAATGATTGTCGTCCGAATTGTTAGAGTTAAACGTGTATTAAAAATGGGGAATCTTTTAATATCTGCATTTACTTAACAATTGTCGTGGATAGAGTTAGAGTATGCTCGTGCATTTCATAATACGTGGTGACCGAATGGGCCACGAGATGATTCCATGTGATTTGCTGGTTCATCTTATCCTTGCGGGGATTGTCGCGTCGTGTAAGGTATGCGATAGACTGCACGTGTTTAGTAAATCATGCTTACCTGTGATAGGTAGCACCTTGGTAGTTTAGTACTTTGGCCTGTGATAGGCGGTACAATTATGATTTGCGGCCCTTGGAGGAGCGTTTTGGTTTGAAATTCCGAGTCCATGCATTTTGGCATATACACATTGCATTAGGGTGCTTGGCACGTGAGTCATGTTTGATTTAAGATTATGATTGAGTGTTTGAACTCAAGTCGTCGTGGTGATTGTGTTATAATTGCCAAGTGTGGATGTTTTGGAATTGTTTGTAAGTGTGATTGATTGCAAAACCTTTTCGAAACTCAAGATGTCGTGGTGATTGTGCTATCATTGTTAAGTGTGATTGTTTGGATTTGTGTGTAAGTGTTGATTGGTTTCGAAACCCTTTAAAAAGCTGAATTTTGTTGTTTTTCTGCTGCTGTCTGATGTGTATTCGAATACAGCAAGCTATATTCGAATACAAACATGTTGTTTTTGCCACAAACTTACTGTGTAGTCGAATATAGACTATTGTAGTCGAATACAGACATGCTGTTTTGCTACTGACTTGTTGTGTAGTCGAATACAGAAGACTCTATTTGAATTCAAACATGTTGTTTTTGCTGCTGAATGCTGAAGCAGCCTTGTATTCAAATACAACAGTGTTGTTTTGTTAAAAACTTCATTTTTCAACCTTGTTTATGAATGTTTGGCATATGGAAACCCTTTTAAGGTGCATGCTAAGTTGAAAGGCTATTTTGTGCATTTAAAAACTGAAATGTTATGTGTTAATAAATAATTTCGGTTGGTGACCCTTTACAACTATTGTGGAAATCTGGGCTTTGCCCTTAGATGGGAACCAGGACCATCCTACCAGTTGGTACCATGTGGATGGGAATGTAGTTGGACACACCTGACTGGAGTTGTGTTAGGAGGATCTTGCGGGGCACATGAAGATCACTCGGGATGTATAGTTTTTGTAGAATGATCATATTAGGTTGACGTATAAGGACTAGATGTCTTTCTTTTGGGATGTTTTTATTTTAATTTGGAAGACTGTACCTATACCAATATTGTCTCCTTGACATTTTATTTGATTGGTCCATGTACCACTTTTTGATGTGTAAATACTTTGGGTTCAAATTTCAAAATCTATTCCGCTGCTTGTAAATTCTGTTGACTCATTTGTCGTTGTGTACGACTTAAATATTTATCCAAAAGTATTTTCTTATTTATTTCTTTGTTATTATGAATCTATTTTTAAAAAAAAATATACTCTCGCTGTTAAAAATCGGGGTGTTACACAAATATATCAGAGTATTTCTTGTATTAGATAGATTCACCAAAGGCACATTTCAAAATCCATTCACTAGACTTAGAGTACGAAAATCAAAACAGAGTCTTGTTGTTCCTTTAACTTATATCATGTTAGCACAGAGGTGGACCTAAGAGGAGGGTGAATTAGGTGCATATAAATTTTCTGTTTTTTAGAGAATTAGTGGATTATTTTTCTGTTTAGGATTGGTGTAGGGAAAAATGTAAATGGCAGAAAAATAAAGAACACAATAATTTATCCTGGCTCCCCTTGCAACAAAGGGTACATCTAGTCCTTTTGCACACTACAAGAGATTTTCCATTATTTGTTATAATAAGTACACGTCTAACTCTAAGACTTCTGTTACAAATTTCTAACAATCACCCTAAGATAGCGCACTATTACCCTAGTTTACAACACTTGAAGAAATTACACCACTTTCCTCAATTTACACAATAACTTGAATGGTTTACAACAATGACTTTGACTGAAATCAAGAGTGTATAACAATTGAGTACAATGATAACATTCTAATATAATTTCAAGTACAATAGATAACTTTTCTCAATGATATGACAATGTAAAATATGTACTTGAAATATAAAAGTAAGACTTTGAATAAATCAAAATATTTTAGAAAGTTTGTTCAAAGTTGTTTTAAGATTGAAGTAAAGATTGTTGAAATGATTTTTTAAATCAGAAACTAAGAAGCATTTATACTCATTATACATCACTTCAGATCAGTGGCAATTGTTTCTAGAGATTTTGTAGACACCTAATTTTGTCCGCCACTTTTAAAGTTTTTATGAAATATAATAAATATAAAATTAAAAAAAAAATTAAAAAAATTAATAAAAATAAAAAAATAATAAATAATAATAAAAATAAACAATTAGGCTGTTGACACCTAATTTTGTCAGCTCTTCCTTTTTGTTTGCTGAAAAAATATAATAATAAATATTAAGCATATTCTTAACTTTTTGTTAAGTTAAATAAAATAAAAAGATTTAAAAAAAAATATTAATTCTGATTTAATTTATTGTTTCAAAAAAAGGGTTAAAAAATCATACTTTAAGTGATTATGGTAGGTTTTTGAAAACGTTAAGAATAACCTTAATGATCATTAATGAGAATTATTGTCTTCCAAAAAAATTAAACCTAATTTCTAACTATAAATGAAAGGACAAGGAAATTGAAGAAGGGGGGAGAAAAAGTAGAGAAAAAAGATTGGAACTAAGGGCTCATAAAAAAATTGTCTCTAGTGCGGTAAATCTTTTTTTTTCCTTTTTTCTCATCTTCTATTATTGTTGTTATAGAATTATTTTTTTACTATTATATGCACGTATGATATAAACAAGAAATTCTTTTTAGTTTAACAATCAAATTTAATAAGGATCAAGTTATTTGTTGTATAATTGTCTACTTCTTTATCAAATTCGTGATTCATTATCTCTATTTTGTTTTTTATCTTGTGCGTTAGATCTTAACCTCTTTTGTTATTACCGCCATCGGTTCGCCCCAAATATGTGCCGCCGACTCGCGGATCTGTTCTTAAATTTTTATCCTTTATAAGTTGTAAAAATGCAAAAAAAATAAATAATAAATAATAAAAGTATTTTCTTAAAATAAGATGATATACAAATTAATAAACAATACGTCACTCATATTATTATTATTATTATTATTATCATAATTATGATTATTATTATTATTATCACCACTATAGTGTGAATTTATTTTGATATAAAAATAAAAATTAATAATAAAATCAGTCAACACATAAATATTTTCTACCCAAGAACTACGTGAGTTTTGATTTCTCTATTACACTTAGGGATACGTAGAAGCAAGGTATTCCCTTGTCAAATCAAATTAATAAAAAAATATTTTTTCTTTCTTTTATTAATGTAAATAATTTTTTTTCTTTTTATTATTCTTTTTGGAGGTAAAAAATAAATAAATAAATAGTTTGTATACAATTAATTATGGGGTAACCGTTTTAACGGACGTTATAGGGTGGTAATACTTCCCTACACGTAATCGACTCCCAAATCCAAATTTCTGGTTCAAAAATTATTATTTTAGGTTTTATCCAATTTTTCCTTTAATAAAAATAAAATTGGTGGCGACTCCTTTTTCGCAGACAAACCGGACGCGACAGGTTTGATAAACATCTGAAATGATTCAAGTTGAATCTGAACTGAAAAATGGAATTGATTCGTAGTTGTATTCGACTAGGAGTGTAGTCGAATACGCCTCAGTAACGTTCAGTTTTATTTGAAAATTTTAACCTTGTATTCGAATACAACACCTTGTAGTCGAATACAGATGATTGAAATTTTCCATTGACTTGATTTTGTATTCTGCTACAACATGTTGTAGTCGAATATAAAAGTAAAATTTTAGCTACTTTGTATTTGTATACAACTACAACATCCTGTAGTCGAATATAGATATGCAGTTTTTTCTACTGACTTACGTTTGTATTCGGCTTCACCATCTCGTAGTCGAATATAGATATTCAGTTTGTGCTACTGACTTGAGTTTGTATTCGACTACAACATGATGTAGTCGAATACAACTTTGATTTTTATCAAAAACTTGATTTTCAAACACTGTTCATGTATTTTGACACTTTAAAAATTCTTTTAATGCATATGCTAAAATGGAAGGTTCTCATGTGCATTTGAAAAATAAAAATATTAGATTTCATCATGTACCTTACATTATAAGACTTCTAGCATATTAGTCATAGTTGACTTGATTGTTGATTTCTTTTTTAGCTTGAAACTTGATTGCTTTCCTTGGTCTTTGTCTTCATAAAAAAGATAAGTATTTTACAGACCAAAAAATAGAGGATACACTATAAAGTCATGTAAAATACCTGATTTTGAACTGCACAATTAAATAGAGCACTTGTGCTTTAATTGTTCCCACAAAATAATTTTGTTATCATCAACACAAATAAGGGTCATAGTTCTTCAAATCAACATGGTTATAACAATTCCCTGTTTTTAATAATGACAAAGAAGCAAAAAATAAAAAATTGCAAAAAAGGAAAAGTAAAAGGAAAAGAAATAACACCAAAAAAAAAAAAGAACTACAAATTTTGCCTGGTCAACCTTGGATAGTTTGAATGTTCCCCTGATTCTTGGCTATTTGTTTCACGAACACCTCAGTCTTAACTTCCAATCGATCAAAGTTTTTCTTCTAAACAAACTAGGAATAGTCAAACACGGTGCGAGAAGGTATGATAGATTTACTTCTAGAGGCAGCTTCTGCCGAACCTGAAATAGTTGTAGCAAGAACATCCAAGAAAGGCATCTCAACAGGTGAAATATTCACATGAAACTGTAATGGTGCTAAGGGAACAACCATTGGGGGTTCCATATGAACACCACTAAAGGGATATAGGTTTTTCCTTTATGAGCCTTTTGTTGTTGCTGTCAGTAGCTTTCTAGATTGATTACTCTAGGCTTTTTGAAGTTGTGTGTAGAATGAGAAACAAAATAAAATAGGACATTTGAATTGTGTTTTATTTAAAAAAAAATGTTTTAACAATATTAAAACAAAGTGATGAAAAAAAGTATGTAAAGTAGAAACACAAAACAACACATCCAATTTATTATGGTTCACCACTAACACATTAGCTTCGTCCAGTCCCTCCAAACTAAATGATTTAATCTACTAATTCACTAACTGAATTATACTTCTATTGCACACCTTCTAGTCAAACTGATTGAGTTCAAGTCTTCTCAACCTTCTAGTTTAGTACAGTCAAGCTGTTAAGAAATGCAACCACTACTGGGCTACGTTACAAAAGAGTAATTTTAAGGGTTTTATGAATACTCTCACATGATGGTATTTACAATGTTTTATTATCATAAACTTTTCTCGACACTTGGACGTAACAAATTTGCATAGACCAATTAGTGTTTCTCAGCACTTGTTTTTGTATAGATCAATGAGGGTTGCTCATCCTTATATAGAGAAACTTTAGGGTTTTTAGTTGTTGTCCTGATTGCAAGAAATCAACATGTATCATGAAGTTTCGTAACAAATCTTCAAAAATTGATTCACCATTAAATCTTGTCCAGAAATAGTTCTTGTCATTATCTTGATATGTAGACATAGAGCGCAAATTAAATCATGATCTGTGTATGTCGCATAGACCTTTAGACAAATATTTGACTTTTAAGAATGTTGTATTTTTATTAGAACACTGATTTTTAATCGGAGTCAAACGATTAGATCTTTGGCACGATTTATCAGAGGTAGACGACCACTTCCTTATCACACATGTCATAGGCATAATTATCAGATGCATGTGATAGTCAATAGAGCTAAACTAATAAAATAATTGCTTGCAATAATAAAATCATTAGAGGCCCATTTTAGAGCGCATTCATCAGATTTTGATTACGAAAATCAGAGCAAATTATATCATGATCAATGTATGTCGCATAGACCTTTAGACAAATAGTTGACTTTTAAGAATGTTTCCTTTTCATTAGAACATTGACTTTTAAGCGGAGTCAAACAATTAGATCATTGGCACGATTTATCAGAGGTAAACGACCACTTCTTTATCACACATGTTAGAGGCATAATTATCAGATGCTTGTGATAGTCATTAGAGTTAAACTAATCAAAGCATTGCTTGCAATAACATAATCATTAGAGGCCCATTTAAGAGCAAATTCATCAAATTTAGATTACGAAAATCATAGCAGAGTCTTGGTATTCCTTTAACTTAGTCCAAACATGAAAGGAAATGGTGTAAAGTTATTCAAAACAAATTAGATATGGGACCTACATACTTAAACATAACATTAGTGTTCTAAATTGTTTCAATAAAATAATTTTGTTATCATCAAAACAAGTAGGTCATAGTTCTTCAATCAAACATGGTTCTAACACTACAAGATCCAAATTTGGAGGATTTCACCTATTTGTCTAAAAGTAGTAGAATTTTGGATGGCCAACTGCATTCCATGATCCATATTGTATCTTATCCAGTTTGTGAAAAACAAGACCTTGTTTCACTAGCTTGAAATGTCATTAGGGTCAAACCTTTGAGTGTTCCTATTGCGTGCCGAAGTGATTTTTGAAATAAGAGAAGTAATGAATGAGTCGAGGTTTGGAAAGCTAGAACGAATGCAATGTACGAGGGGAATGGGGTGTAAAGGAATAATGGAGGTGGTAGGTTCATAGTGAAAAGGGTGTGATGGAGGAGTAGAAGATTCTTATGAAGATGTATTAGAGACTAAGTCAGTGATGACTTGAGTTGTTGTCTTATTTGCTTGGTGAAGGGGATTCACAAGCCGTGGTGCAATAAGGTCACATGCAGGGGTGGAAAGGGTATTTGTTTGTGGAATGGTAGACTTGGTAGGTATTTATGGAGGATTAGTGTGAGTAGCTATTAGTTTTTAGTATGGAGTGTTGGTCTTGAGAAGAAGATAATGTCTTTTATATTTAAGGGATGCAAAGTGTTATTCTAAGGTAGCCTCAAACATTTTTCCTAAGGTGTTAGTGTTAGAGTCAGCAAGTGCATTAGGTGCAGGGTTAAAGGATGGGTCAACTAAGTTTGTACGTGGGGTAGAGGGAATGAGATGTTCAGGTTGTTCATTAAAACTCGTATTACCAAAAATAGTAGGAGTAGTTTGCTTAAGTTTGGTGTTACCTTTTGCTTCTTCCTTAGAGTGCGGGTAGCTTTTTCCTCATTAGCACCTATTTCTTCTTCCTCTTCTATACTCAACGTCGTGACAACACTTTTCCTTTCTTTCTCAGAGACTTGAGCTATTTTGGGTAGAGGAAGGAAGACTAGAGCCATCTCTTGATTAGAATGACACATTCTTAAGTATTGTATAACTACTTTTTTATTATCTTCCTTAAGTATAAGAGCATAAAAGTCTTCAACCACAAAAGAAATGGCTTGAGATCCACAGGTTTGACCATATATCCTTCTGGCATCATCACTGGGTCAAATGCAATTCTTAGGAGAGATCAGCCTCATCTTGGTGAAGTTGGAAATATTGAACAAGGGTACAAACAAAGAAACCATGTGTTCCTCTTGAATAGTTCCTCCTACTTCCTCTAGAGCTTTAATGAGGGGAGTTCTCATTAGTACAACAAAGATGAATCTAGGGTAGGGGATTTTTCTTATCTTTCTTGGCCAAAAGTTTATGACACATGACCTCGTGTGTTTCAAAATAAGGTTTAGAACATTGGTCTTGATCCTTTGGGAGATAATCCACATTAGTTATAACACCCTAATATTTTTATATATATTACATATTTTTCTTTTAGTAATTGTTGTAATTTATTATTTAATTATTCATTTATTCTTTGTGTAAAGAAATTAAATTAAATTAAATTTTACCACCATTTAATTTACCTAAATAATTATAACCTTTTTTTTTATTTAATTGTTTTGGCGTGACAATTACATGAGGAGGATTTATGATATGCTTATTTCCTAAATGGACTATTGTGTATGTTGTTTACTTGATTAGTTTCAATAATCATGGAATTGATGTGTAAGATATGTTGGTTTTATTTTGTTATGCGTGATCTGCATTGATATTTTTTGTCTTGCTTGATGTATTTAGTTAATGAAAATATTAGTTGAATTATTTGAGTAAATTAGATTTTATAGAAGTTGTATTGTTTATTAGTTTTATTTAGGACCAAATAAGTATTCGGCCTAAGAGATAGAAGAGTTGTTGAGACCCGACTCGCATCTATGAGTACCCTTGCTTGAAAATATTTTTGGTTCATCCATCTTTAATATAAAAAAATGTGATTACCTCATTTCTTTTACTCTCCTTCATGACATGATTTTATGACACTTCACAGTGTTATCTTGACATAATATAGACTTTACGTTCTTGTCTTAACGAATTAAGAGAAGAGATAATGTTCATTCCCTCAGTGTTAACACCTTTAATTCATTTTTGAAAGGAAGACAACAAATTTAACTATGGGTCTTATCTTTTTTGTACAACTAAGAGATGACAAAAAAAAAAGACTATCCTCCTTTATTATATCTCACGCCTCCCTCTCTCGTAAACCAAGATTATAATTTTATTTTAATTCTTTACAAAAAGAATTCTAGGTAATTTTTAATGTCATTAGTATTACCACATAAAAATTAAAGGTAATCTACACATCTTCCTATTCTATTTCCATACCTATTTTTATTTTCTCCTAGCCTCCCAAACTTTCAATCACAAAACAAAAGGAAAAAAAAATCAGAGAGAAACATAGTCTTCTTCCTTTTTTTTCTCACACCATCAATATCATCATCATTATCACCAAGTCGGATTACAATTTTCTTTATTCTTTTAATACCATTTGAAGTAAAGTTTAGACATTTGTCTTGTTCTTTGATTTGTGGGGCTTTAAACATGTTGCTAGGAAGTAAAGCGTCTAATGTAAGATTTTTTCCCCATGGAAAGTTAGGCTAGATACTAATTAGTGGTTTGTAAGATATTGATATGATTTCTTAAAAGAAAATTGTTGATTTTATGTTTATCTAAGGAAATTAACTATAATGTTTTGTTTTTTTGAGTAATATATTTGTCTTGATGAACTTATTTATAATGTTATATTTTTATTATTATAACATGATAAATATAATTTTAGATTATGACAATATGAGAAACTTTACTATTGAAATGCATTAGTCTACAATTTGACTTTTAGGCTTAAAAGAGTAGTAATGGAAAACATTTATAGTAAAAGGAATAAAAAAATTATTTTCATGTGTGTTCTTGGTGATATGAGTTTTAATTTTTATCAACGACGTGTAGTCAAATTGAATTTTCTAGATTATTAAAATGATAGTGGTAATTTTGAGATATTTCTTCAGGTGCATATGTAATCCATATTTGAGATGTTGAAGTTATTGAGTTCTGATTATGAACATCCATGAGAATATAAATTTGATGTCATATGTGATTAAAAATTTAACCTTGAATATTTTATTTTTGTGGTTACCTAATTTGGTGACTCTGGAAATACATGATATGTTATGTTTCAGATGCCTCTTCACAAAGGAGGAAGGACTTCTCAGCCCTCAGTCTTCGAAAACAACAGTTTAAATAATCCACTTAATATAACTAATATTTTCCTATAATAACCAATTACTTCCAATAATTAATAAAAACTCATCCACTTAAATTAACAATAATTCACAACTATAATAATCAAATTAATCCAACACACACATATATTGTTTAGAAAATAAATCAATCACCTCAAAGGCTTCTCATTGTTATATGGACATGTACTAGTTATGCATAGTGAGTATTATCTCATCATATGGAGCACCGGCTCATCTAGTGTGGAATACAAGAACCATCAATGTGGAGTTTAAAATTCATCTCATGTAGAGCTTAAAACTCGTCTATAAATGGAGTACAAAATTCATCTATATAGAGCACATAGCTCATCTCAAACACATGCAATAAAAGAAAATAATTTTTTTTAACAATCATCTTCATAAAATCATATTTACATTATAATATTTCATTTGAATATATAGTAACAACACTCATTCATGAACACATAATAACACATAATAAGACATTCTTTTAAAGAATACATATTCAAACAATCATGAAAAAGACAATAATTCAACAAACAATATAATAAATAAATCAATTCATAATATTTTATTACAGTTCATAAAATCTTAATTTTTATAGAGTTAGGTTTTCGATAAAATATATTTTTATAAGAAAATACAATTCAAAATATCTAACTTTTTTTCATCTCAAATTCTCAAAATGAATGTATCATGAACGTTTAGAGGGTGTGATTACTCACCTTGCGTTCTTTGATAAAAATTCCTTTTTTATTACTTGTTATTAATTATTATTACAACCACAAAATATTTTAGCTACTCTCTATTTTGATATAGTTCTATCTTTTGAATTGTTAATTAAGTATTTTTTTTTCTTTATATCTATTTATATTTAAATTCTTATAAGATAATTGATATATGTATCCTCCTTTTGCATAATTAACGCGTTATCAGCTTCACATAACAGGAGAGTTTGTTTATTTCTCATTATAAATTGTCAATTGAAGTGCTTATCGAGAGTTCTTTTCACGGAATGTGGTTGCAGCAACTGATCCCTATAATTCCTACCACCTAATCGGATAATTGGTTTTAATGAAAGCAAAGTTACTTATAATTTCTATCACCTAATCAGATAATTGATTTTAATGAAAGCAACGTTACTTAGATTTTGTTGATTTACTGTCTAGTGGTAATTACTAGCCCATCATAACTTAAATTATCTTTGTTTGATGTACCAATTAAAACATTAAAAAAATGTATAGTTCATTTATTTGTTAAAAAAACAAAACAAAACAACCAAAACCAAATCTAAGTATATCATAATATCTTATTATTTAATTTGTTTTAATTAGACTAATTTTGATATAACTATTTAATTAATTCTAAGTTTACAATTTATTATTTTGTTTTAAATGTCTAATATTTCTAAACCTTGAAATTAGGATGTTACATATCCTTTGCTTATCAATTGTTTTAAAAGGATATGATACAATGTATCAATAACAAGATTTGTTTTGGAAAGTTTCTATGACAAATCAATCTCAAGATATACGATATAAACATCACAAATTTTTTAAACATTTTGCAATCAGGACAAATGTCAAAAACCATCTTAATAAAAAGGTGTGCATTCCTCACTAAAAAGACAACAACAACAACAAAATGCACAATCTATAAGCACATACATACTCTTGCTCACAATCATTCATTTTCACTTTAGTGCATAGAAAAAGTTTCTAAAGGAACAAAATTATAAACTCTCTCTACAAGATCTTATTAAGACAAACCCAAACCTTTTCTTCTGTAACCTAACCTAGTAGTGGTTGCCTTTCTCAACAGTTTGATTGTACTAAGCTAGAAGGTTGAGAAGATTGAACATAGCTGGTGTGACAAGAAGGCGTTCAAGTGTAAGTTTGATTTTTTGGTGAATTAGTGCATTAAATTATTTAGGTTGAAGGGATAGGACATAGCTTCCGTGTTAACGGTGAATCAATATAAATCGGTTGTGCCTTTCTACTTTATTTTTATTTACCTACTCTGCATTTTTTTACTTTAGTGTAGCCACACGAAAAAGATTTGAAACAGGAAACAAAACTCAAACGCTCTGTTTCTTGTGTTTCTCATTCTACAATCGATATCAAAGCTAAATCTCAAAGTTGAGCACTTAACCATGTTTGAGTAAAGATATATTTTTATCTTAAATGTGGTGAAGAAGTTACATGTGGAAACGCTAATAGGCCAACTATCTTAAATTAAGGATTATATAATTCCTTTATAGGTTTTTTGGTCAAGTTTTTTGTCTTGATCCATCTTTTTCAACTGAACACGTAGGGTGCATTGGTGTAGCCATAGGTTTGCACTCACTCATCTTAAACTTCTTGAGAAGTTATTTTGTATATTTTGATTGATGAATTTATATACCTTTTTGACTTTTGTGAATTTGTATCCCTAAGAAGAACTTAAGTTCTCTCATCATACTCATTTGAAGTTCAAGATGCATCAATATAGAAAATTATTGCCAAAGAGTGTCATTAGTAGATCCAATAATAATGTCATGAACATAAATTTAAATAATAATAATAATAATAATAAGAAGAAGAAGAATGTCATTTCCTATTGGTTTTCTAAAAAGTGTAATATCTACTTGTCCTCTTCCGAAGTTATTTTTATGCAAGAAGTTACTAAGTCTATCATATCATGCCCATGTGCTTGTTTTAAACCTTAAAGAGAATTACTAAATTTAAAACATGATTTGGAAATTCAGAAATTTCAAAAGCTAAGGATTTTTTAACACGAACTTCTTTACTTATATAACCACTTCAAAAAGCACTTTACCATCTAATTGTAATAATGTAATGTTATATTTTTTAGCAAAAGAAAGTAGGAAATGAATAGATTCTAACCTGGTAACTGGAGCAAATGTCTTAGTGAAATCAATGTCATATGGTTGAATGTAGCATTGTGCGTCAAGTCTCTCCTTGTTTCTGACCACTTCACCTTTTTCATTTAGCTTATTTCTGAAAAACCAACTTGCGTCCAATAATGTTATTCTTTGGTCTAGGTAATAAATCCCAAACATCATCCTCCTAACTTCATTTAAATAATATTTCATCACAAGAATCCATCCATCATGTGCCAACACTTCATCAACAGAGGTAAGCTCAATTGATGGGAGTAAGCCAAACAAAATGGTATCTTTTATTGTTAATCTGGTCCTCAAATGATCACTTTCACGTTTAACGATTAGAGTTTTTAGGATGAGATAACTTGTACTTGCATCAAGATCTTCCAACTAACTTATCTTGACTGTTTTGACTTGATCAAATTCATCCCCTGATGGTTTGTCATCTCCTTATGATTTGCTTGTATCCTCTGATTTTTCAAGTTCTTTTGATTTGTCTACATCTGATTCCTCTAGTTCCTGTAAACCTGCACTATCATTATGTTGCTTTGGCTTCTCAAGGTAAAGTTGTTTTCATAAAATTTAACATATATAGATTCTATCACAATCTGAGTTTCCCTATAATACACTTTATAAGCTTTAAATCTTTTAGAGTATCCAATGAAGGTACACTTTTGATAATCTATAATCATATTTACCAATCTTTACTATTCAACATATAACAAGTACAACCAAATTGTTTAAAGTAAGAGATGTTAGGATTTTTACCTTTCCATAATTCATATGGTATTTTATTCAATATAGACTTAATTAATACTATATTTTGAATATAACATGTAGTGTTAATTGCTTCAGCCCAAAAGTGTTTTGCAACATTCATCTCATTTTACATAGTTCTTATAATTTCTTAGAGTGATCTATTATTTCATTCTACAACTCTATTTTGTTGGGGTGTTCTAGAAGAGGAAAAGTTGTGAGAGATTCTATTCTTATCATAAAAACTTTAAAAGAACTTGTTTTCAAATTATCCTCCATGACCACTTCTAATTATTACAATCTTAAAACCCTTTGCATTTGTTATTTGTTTGCAAAATGTGATAAACACTTTGTGACGGTACAAACACAAGAAGGGAGATTGAATTGTGTTTGCCAAAGTTAACAACCATTTGACAATTTATAAATAAATAAATAAAACTAGTTCAATTTTAGTGACTTACTTGGAGTAGAAATAATCAGATTCAGAGGCAGCAAGCAATGAAAGCTAAATAAGTTAACACGTAGATTTATCCTGATTTACCACAAACTTGGCTACATCCACTCCCCTCATTCAACAGGCTTTAATCCATTAATTCAAATACTTTTAATTACAAAGCATCTAACTCTCCAAGACAGTCTTTCCAAAGAGCCTGACAACCCCAAACGTTTGAGGAACTAACCACCTTGATCCTACAAGCCAAGTCTTCTCCTAACAACCTAACAACCCCAAATTAAAGAAGGAACTAAACCACTGTCCATTTGGATACAAATGATTGGAATTTGAATAGTTTCTTCTAAAAAAGTTGATAATAATGATGACTCTAACACTCTAAGGAAAGAACACCCACAAAATATTTCTCATTCGAACAAGTGTTTCTCTCTTTGAACTCTAAGACTACTATTTTCTGCTTTTCGATAATTTTCTTCTTCAACCTTGATTATCTATTTATACTAAAAATTTAGGTTTCAATTTATTCCTTATTTAATTCAGAATTGTATTTTGTTCATATTGCGTTTGTAAATTCTTAAGATTGAGTTTGTTCCTTTTTTGTTTAGATTGAGATTGTAAATTCTTCATATTGATTATGTTCATATTTTTTTTAGATTGCATTTGTAAATTCCTCATATTGATTCTATTCATATTTTATTGTAGATAAATCTTGATCAAATCTTCTCCTACGAATCTTGACCATATCATTTTTCATACTCTTTGAAGTCAAATATATTGTTCTCATAAAATTACTTTTGTTATCATAAAAAATATAAGTATAAAATGAATTTGGTTCCAACACTTTGTGGGATTCATCCTTACTTTTTAAGAATTTTACCCATGTACACTTAGATTAATCATCTATCATAACAAAACAATACATTTTTCCATTTGGAGAGGTTGTTTTCGCTCGCACCAAAGAGATCTATATGTAAGAGCTCAAAGGGCTTTGATGTAGAGACTCAGTTCTAAGGGGTAAAGGAGTTCTTTGTTTTTCCTTTTGACAAGCTTCACACATAACTTTTAGTTTTATAACTAAGCTTAGTTAGACCTCTAACTAGTTGAAGTTTATTCAGTTTTGAAATTAATCTCAGGTTTTCATGACCTAATCTTTGGTGTCAAATTAGCTTCTCTTCATTTATTGACATAAGACACTTAACCTCTTGTTTCTCTGGACCAAATAAAGATTATCATATAAATGTTGTTCGCCTCTTACTTGTAATTAGAACAGATCCATCCTTCTGAATAATTACCTTGCATATTTTTTGATTAAATATAAGATCATAATTATTATCACTTAACTAACTAATACTTAATAAATTATGCTACAGACCTTTAACAAACAAGTTAACTTTAATAGAAGGGGAACTACCATTAACAATCGCACCTTGACCAATCATCTGGCTTGTTTGCTTTCCTCCAAAAGTCACCATGTCTCTTTTGATCAATGTTTGTTCTTGGAACATATACTTTTTCCACGTTATTTGTCGTGAGCATCCACTGTCCAAGTACCATGATTGGTGTTTTAACTTGATTGATGAAGAAATCTGCAACATAGACAATTTTGTTCTTTTGTACACAAATTTGGTTGGGTTCTGGTTTGTTAGTCTTGAAAGGTTTTTGTCTTTCCTTGTATTTAACATTAAACAAGATAATTTGGAGTCAAATTTCTCAAATAAAAAATTACACAAGATATCAAGGGGAATAGATTTAGGTTCAATTACAATTTCTTCAAAACCTATACCTCTTTTACCATTTCTACTAACTCCATAAATCATAAAAGGATACTTTCTTCTTTCCATAAAAATATTGTGAAGTGAAGATTATTTTGTCATCATATACGTAGGATCTAACAAGCCTAGTGATTGTTGGGAAGTTCAACTGAATGAGCCTGATCCTGGCGGTCTGTTGTTGAATCTTAAGGCAAATTTGTTAGACCTTTGAGGTATTCGGGTGGGAATTCCAAGGTGACTTGGAGGTAGCACTTCAAATGTTGGGAGCTACCATGTGACACACATTTACCTCGACTGTCACATATATGTGTCTCAGGTTGAGTTGAGGGGATCTATGAAGACACGGCCAATTTGAATTTTTCATCCACCGGGATGGTGGCATAGTATCAAGCCTCCTAACCAAGAATTTCATAGTTAGAATGGTACCACATTGTGAAGTAGAATATAAGCTCATGCATTGCATTGCATTTTCTTGTGATTGTTTTGTTGTGATTAATAGGTACCATATGTGATAATAATTTATCGTAGATAATTTGATGTTATAGTGAAATGCATAGATTTTACTTGAGTGATTTTAACTTTATCATGTGATGTTTTCCCTTCAAGAATATTTGTGTTATGATATAGTGTATTATGATTTGTTGCGTATTCTTCTTATTTAAATTACACTATTAACATGATTTCAAAACTCACCTCCTTCGTTGTTTGTGTTTGACTGGTTTGGCCCTGCGTTTGCAAAATCGCAGTTATTACAGATTAATGAGTCTTGAAGTTCAAGTTTGTAGGAATAAGGGTTTTAATTTGTATTTTACTTATTTAAATTGAAACGAATTTTTGTATGAAAACCTTAGAAGTACTAGAATGTTTTTAAAATTAAATCAAGTAATTATACTTAAATCAAGCTTATCGTGATTGCACTATATTAATGGAGAAAATAAGTTTAAAGTGTTCTTTTTATTTATTTTTTTAAACGTGATATCCTAATTAAAAATATTTTTTTTATTTTCTTCGAAATAAATTTTTATTTATCCACTGCAAATTTTATAGGAATATGATATAATTTAACATATATATATATATATATATATATATATATATATATATATATATATATATATAATATTTTGGGGATTAGGGGTGTCATACCATATAGTCATCAAGCTTTTCTTGGATCTAGATTTTTTTCGTCTAATCATTCCTTTTCTCAAGATTTGGACATTTTGACTTGATGTGTCCAGGTTCATTGCATCCATAGAAGATGATGTTTGTCTTGTCAGATTTATCATCATTTACTCTACTAGATTTCATGAAATATCTTTGGGGAAATTTATCCTTTTTGTTGTGCCACATCTTCTAAATGTTTCTAGATATGAAAGTCAATTCATCTTCCTCTAAGTCTTCATTCTGATCTTTTGTATCATAATCCACTGATTTTGTTGTTCCCTTCAGAACTTTCTTCTCCTTGGATTTTACAGCCATGATTGGTTGCTTCTTCTTGAGCTTATCCTCTACAAGTTTAATTTCATGCAATCTAGGAGAGTTGATTAATTGCTCCAGCTTATGAGTATTCATATCCTTTAATTCCTAAATGGCATTGATATTAGGTCTCCACTTGTTTGATATACTTCTTAGTATCTTCTTGACAAGATCACAAGTCGTATAACTCTTCCCAATTATCTTTAATCCTGATACCAGAGTTTGGAATTTGGAAAACATCATTTCAATGTCTTCATCCTCCTTCATCTTGAATGACTCATACTTTTTGACTAGGAGGTAGGCCTTTGCTTCTAGAACTTGCTTGCTTCCTTCATAGATCAGAATCAGACTATCATAAATACTCTTTCTTGTCTCCTTATTGGTGCACTTGTCAAACTCCTTTAAAGTGATTGCATTTATCATGAATGCTCTAAACTTATGATGCATCTTGTACATCTTCTTCATATCAGCATCTATCTAGTTCTTGGGAATCTCAATACCATCAGTATTCTTTGGAGAAGTATAACCATCTTCCACAAAGTCCTAAAGTTTAGGATCTTACGAAATAAAGAAACTTCATAGCATGTCCTTCCAATACACAAAATGTTCTCCATCAAATAGAGGTGTGTTGGAACCAAGTTGATTTTATACTAAGAGTTTTTATGATAACAAAAGTATTTTATGAGAACAACATATTTGACTTGTAAGAGTATGAAAGAAGAAAGAAGATACGGTCTAGATTTGTAGAAGAGTTGATCAAGATTTATCTACAACAAAATATAAACATAATAAATATGAAGAATTTACATTCTCAATCTAAATAAAATAGGAACATAATCAATTTAAAGAATTTAAAAATGCAATCTGAACAAAATACAATTCATAATTAACCAAGGCCTAAAATGAAGCCTAATAATTAACTATAATATACTCATGGTTGAAGAAGAAAATCATTGAAAAGCAAAAAAGAGTAGTCTTAGAGTTCAAAGAGAGAGTTTAAGTTAGAGATATTTTCTAAGTGTTCTTGTCTTAGAGTGTGAGAGTTATTATGATCAGCTTTGTTAGAAGCAACTACTCAAGTTTCAATCTTTTGTATCCAACTTGATAGTGGTTTAGTTCCTTTTTCAATTTGGGTTTGTCATATTGTTAGGAGAAGATTTGGCTTGTAGGGTCAAGGTGGTTAGTTCCTCAAAAGTATGGGGTTTTAGGCAATTTGAGAAGACTGCCTTAGAAGGTCAGGTGTTTTGTAATTCAAGGAAATTGAATTAACGAATTAAAGCCTTCTAAATAAGGGGACTGGATATAGCCAAGTTAGTGGTGAACTAGGATCAATGTATTTGTCAAATTATTTATGCTTTCATTGTTTTGCTACCTCTAAATCCAATTGCTTCTTATCCAAGTAATTCATAACAACCAACTAGGCTTCATCAAAATAGCAAAAAGCTGTCAACTTTATCAAACATAATTCAACCCCCCCCCCTTCTCGTGTTTGCATCTTTAAGGTGGTATGCAGATGTTTCCTCCAACAACTTCTTCATTAAATCTAGAAATGTTGAATCCTTAGATCTTTACTCAAATCCTATAAAGTTCTCAATCTTTGCACCGACTATAATGCCAATGGAAGGTTCAAATACGAGAAAATGGGGTTGAATTATGTTTGACTAAGCTGATAACATTTTTCATTAACACTAGTTCACAATTGATGATTTACTTGGAGTAGAAGTAATAACAAAAATAAGGAGTGTAGGAATAAAGTGACACAAGTAATTTATCATGGTTCACCAACAACTTGCCTTCATCCAATCCCTTCAATTTGAAGGATTTAATCCACTAATTCCACAATTCTAATTACATAGCAACTAACCCTCTAAGCCAGTCTTCTCAAATACCCTAACAACCTTAGACTTTTGAGGAACACACGCACCTTGACTCTACCAGCCAAGTCTTCCCCACACAATCTGAAAACCACAGATTATAACACCATTATCGAGTTTGATAATAAAGGTTTAGAATTTGAGTAGTTGCGTCTAACAAGCTGGTTATAACAATGATTATCACACTCTAATAAAAATGCTTCAAAACTATTTCTCATTCAAACCACTTTTTCTCTCTTTGAACTCCAAGATGAATTTGGAATTTTGAGCTTGAGTTTTTATACTGTTTTCTGATTCTTCAATGATCTTCTTCTTCATCCTTGACTATCTATTTATGAAAAACATTTGGGCTTCAATTTAGTCACTATTTAATTCTTAGTTGTATCTTCATTCCTAGCTTGGTCAATAATGATCTTATTCAAAAATAATTTTGAACAAGATTCATTTTGAAAAATATGTTTTTTAGCCAATTCTTTATCTCCAAATCCAATATGAGTAGTTCTTCTAGTTTGATTATACTTGTATTTTGTTCATATTGAGTTTGTAAATTCTTCAGATTGAATTTGTTCATATTTTGTTTAGATTAAGTTTGTAAATTCTTCAGATTGATATTGTTCATATTTTTTTTCATATTAGAGTTTGTAAATTCTTCATATTGATATTGTCTATATTTTGTTTAGATTGAATTTGTAAGTTCTTAAAATTGATATTGTTCATACTTTGTTAGAATTGTTTTCCGCAAATTTTCAAATGAAACTTCCTTCTTATTCCATGCTTTGATCTGGGCGGGAACATAGTGATGGATCGGTTCTTGAACTTTCACAAGTAGGAATATGACTAAGTCTAATTCAGTATTTGACATTTGTCAAAATTTGAATCATATCTTTGCAAATAATAAATGTATCATCTAGTGAATGGTTCCTCTTGTAAAAATTTCTTGATCATATCTACTAGTAAATAGTTCTTATCTTATTGTAAATAATTCATATCTTCTTGGTCAAAGATTATCTTCAATTATAAACATGAATGAGATCTTATTTCAGATTAACTTCAAAAACATGAATCTTTTTTCATACTCTATGAAACCAAATATATTGTTCTCATAAAATGCTTTTGTTAACATCAAGACTCTAAGTATAAAACCAACTTGGTCCCAACAATAATTTCTTGTTATTGGCATAGACAAAAGTAAACAAGCTTCTATGATCTATAGTGTTAATAAAAAAATGTGGCATAGGCTTTTAAGATATGAAAGAAAATCCTAGATTTACTTAGCCTAATATTGTTTGTGCAAACTTCTATAGGAAATGTCACAACACAATAACTTGTCATATGCAAAAATCATGGAAAGACAAGATACCTTTTAGAACTAACAAACAAAGACCCAACCAAATATCGGTACCTAAAATAAAATAATTTATCTTGCAGATATCTTTAGCAACAAAGTTGAAACATCAGTCATGGTACTTGGACAACTGATGCTCACGACACATGATGGAAGAAAAGTCTATGTTCCAAGATCTGACCCTCAAGAACGGAGGATTTGTAGGATTTGGAAGTGATCAAAAGGGGAAGATCATTGGGTGCGACACAATAGGTAATGGCTCTCCAACTATTAAGAATGTTTTACTTGTAAAAGGACTAATGCATAAGCTATCGAGCATAAGTCAATTAAGCGACAATGATTATGATGTCATCTTCAATCAAAAGTGATGTAAGGCAATAAGTCTAATAGATGGATCCATACTATTTACTACCAAAGGAAAAAATATATTTACAAAATAAAGTTATCTAATTTAAACAACAAGAAATCAAGTGTCTTATGTCTATAAGTGAGGAACAACTGATATGGTACAGAAGATTAGGACATGCAAATTTAAGGTTAATCTCAAAATTTGAAAAACGAAATTAGTTAGAGTTTTGTCAAATCTTAAATAAGATGTTCTTTATAAGGCATATCAGAAAGGGAAACACACAAAATCTTATTTTTCCACTAAAAATGTTGTTTCCACCTAGACCACTTAAAGCTTTACATCTTGATATATTTGGCCTTATAAAGATTGCTTATGTTAGTGATAAAAAGTATGGACCCGTTGTTGTTGATGAAAATTCCATATGAATATGCGTAAAATTTATAAAACACAAGGATAAGTCACATAAGGTTTTCAGTACCGTCTACAAACAAGTGCAAAATGAAAAAGGTTTCGTTATAACAAAGATTCGTAGTGATCATAGGGGTGAATTTGAAAATAAACATTTTGAAAACTTCTTTGAAGAGAATGATATTTTACACAACTTTTCCTCTCTTAGAACTCCCCCAACAGAACGGTGTTGTAGAAAGGAAAAATAGATTTCTTCATAACACGGCACGTATGTGATTCACGAAATGAATGTTGCCAAGAACTTTTTGGCATAAGTAGTAAACATTGCATGTTATATTATGAATAAAATTTATATTATACCTATTCTCAACAAGACTCCTTATTAATTATGGAAAAGAATAAACCCCAACATTTTATATTTTCATCAGTTTGGTTGTATATGTTATATTTTGAACACAAAAGACAATATTGGCAAGTTTGACTCACGATCTCAAAAGTTCATCTTTTTGAGATACTCTGAAAGGTCTAAATCATATAGGGTATACAACAAAGAAGCACTAATTATTGAGGAAACAATCCATGTGAAGTTTGATGACAAAAAGTTTGACCATAAAAAGTCAAAGATATGCATAAATTTTAGAGGAATTGGAAGATCCAAAGCGAATCGGAAGATCTACCTAACAACTATGATCAAAAGTATCAAGAACCCAAACTTGGACGGAAGTAAAAGTCCTCTCATCCAAATTCTTTTATCATAGGAAACGCAAATGATCCTCTAAAAACCAGATCCACACTCAAGGAAATGTTTATGTTTGGACTGCTATTTGAAATTGAACCTACAACTATAGACAAAGCGATATTAGATGGTGGGTGGATACTGGCTATGCGAGAAAAGTTAAATCAATTCAAAAGCAATGGCTCATGGGATCTCGTCCCCAAACCTAGAGAAAAGAAGCCAATTGGAACCAAGTGCAATTTTAGAAACAAACTCAACGAGAAAGTTGAAGTGGTCAAAAACAAATCTAGAGTTGTAGCTCAAGGGTACAATCAGTAGGAAGGTGTTCATTACATTGAATCTTTCAAACTCGTCGCAAGTTTAGAGGCAATCAGACTCTTACTTTCTTTTGTTGTATTCAATAATATTACTTATATCAAATGAATGGGAAAAGTGATTTCTTATATCGTTACATTAATAAAGAATTGTATTTCAAAAAACCTCTTGGCTAGGAGGATAGTGAAGTTTCAGACCATTTCTTCAAACTAAATAAATCTTTGTATTGTCTAAAAACATAGTCTTGAAATTCGTTATCTTCAAAGTCATAAGGTTGTTTGACATACACTTCTTCATTTATGTAAATATTTAAGAAGGCACCTTTCACGTCCGCTTAATATAAGATGATTTTTTAAAAAACTTCAAATGAAAGTAAAACTATGCTAGCCTTTAATCTTGCCAAATAAGCGAAAGTTTCAATATAACCCAACCTACCCACTAATTGAATCCTTGAGCTACAAGTCTATTTTTGTTTATGAACACTTCGCCTTTCTCAATGAGTTTGTTATTGAAATCCCACTTAGTTCCAACTGACTTCTTTTCATTAGACTTGGGGACAAGACACCATACATAATTTCTTTTAAAATCATATAACTTTTCTTGCATAGCCATTACCCTTCCATCATCTAATACAACAATGTCTATAGTTGTAGGTTCAATTTTTAGATAGTAGCTGTAAGACCCATAGTTTTTAAATCCTAAATTATACAATTTTAGGGTATTTTGTGTGGAATTTCTTAGGCTTTTGTCCCAATTTTTGATATTTAGTGAGTTAAATGCCAAAAATATATTTTTGGAAATTGGATTAAAATTATTTGTCGGAGAATAATTTAATTACGTTACAAAGAATTTAATACTGGAAAATTTTATTAAAAATATCTCAGATTGCTGAAAATTTCAATCTGTCTATTGAGTAGTGACGAGAGTAGATATTTTTAACAAAAAGTGGTTTGGGAAGTGATGGGTGAAATGATGTTTTGTTAAAATATCTACAGTTTATAGATATTTATTTATTCGGTTTTAATTATATATATATATATATGAAACAAGTAGAAAAGAAAGGAACAAAGAAAGAATACGGCAAACAGAGGAAGGAAAAGAGAAAACGTTTTCATTCCCTTCCAAACAAACTCTCTCGGTCATGCTCCTTTTCCTTGCTTTATTTTGCTTCAAGAAGAGAAACCCATGGCTTGGGGGTGAGAAGACAAGGATATGAAATTTTATAAGTTTGAGTGGTGGGTTGTGATGATTTGTGGTTGTCGTGTTTGACGTGTTCATAACTAATACTCATAAATTTTGAGATGTGTTTGTGTGGATTTTGTGGAAAAATGAATTGATGTGATTTGGTGTGAATTGTGGATTGAACTTGAGAATATGTCTGAGCATGTTCTGTGTGGAATTTGAAAATCATTAGAGTTAAACGAGTATTAAAAATGGGGAATCTTTTAATATCTCTGTTTACTTAATGTTTGTAGTGAAAATTGTTAGACTTAAATGAGTATTAGGAATGGAGAATCTCTTAATATCTGTATTTACTTAATGATTGTCGTCGAAATTGTTAGAGTTAATTGAGTATTAAGAATGGGGAATCTCTTAATATATGCATTTACCTAATGATTGTCGTCAAAAATGTTACAGTTAAACGAGTATTAAAAATGAGGAATCTTTTAATATCTTTGTTTACTTAATGATTGTCGTGAAAATTATTAGAGTTAAATGAGTATTAAAAATGGGGAATCTTTTAATATCTGCATTTACTTAACGATTGTCGTGGATAGAGTTAGAGTATGCTCATGCAATTCATAGTACATGGCGACTAGATGGGCCACGAGATCATTCTATGTGATTTGTTGGTTCATCTTATCCTTGCGGGGATTGTCGCATCATGTAAGGTCTGCGATAGGCTGCACATTTTTGGTAAATCATGCTGACCCATGATAGGTGGCACCTCGGTAAATAGTACTTCGGCCTGTGATAGGCGGTACATTTACGATTTACGTTTTTAGTAAATCGTGCTGACCCGTGATAGGTAGCACCTCAGTAATTTAGTACTTTGGCCTGTGAAAGGCGGTACAATTATGATTTACAGCCCTTCGAGGAGGGTTTTGGTTTGGAATTCCGAGTCCATGCATTTTGGCATATACGCTTTGCATTAGGGTGCTTGACATGCGAGTCGTGTTTGATTTAAGATTATGATTGAGTGTTTGCACTCAAGTTTTCGTGGTGATTGTGATATAATTGCTAAGTGTTAATGTTTTGAAATTGTGTGTAAGTGTGATTGATTGCAAAACCATTTCGAAACTCAAGTTGTTGTGGTGATTGCGCTATAATTGCTAAGTGTGATTGTTTGGATTTGTGTGTAAATGTTGATTGATTTCGAAACCCTTTAAAAAGCTGAAAAATGCTGAATTTTGTTGTTTTTCTGCTGCTGTCTGATGTGTATTCGAATACAAAAGGTTGTATTCGAATACAGACATGCTATTTTTGCCACTGACTTACTGTGTAGTCGAATACATAAGGTTGTATTCGAATACAAACATGATGTTTTGCTATTGACTTGTTGTATAGTCGAATACAAAAGATTGTATTCGAATACAGACATGTTGTTTTTGATGTTGAATGCTGAAACAGCCTTGTATTCGAATACAACAGTGATGTTTTGTTAAAAACATCATTTTTCAACCTTGTTTATGAATGTTTGGCATATGGAAACCCTTTTAAGGTGCATGCTAAGTTGAAAGGTTATTTTGTGCATTTAAAAACTTAAATGTTATGTGTTAATTGTTAATTTCGGTTGGTGACCCTTTACAACTATTGTGGAAATCTGGGCTTTGCCCTCATATGAGAACCAGGGCCATCCTACCGGTTAGTACCTTGTGGATGGGAATGTAGTTGGACACACCTGACTGGAGCTGTGTTAGGAGGATCTTGCGGGGCTCGTGGAGATCACTTGGATTGTATAGTTTTTGTAGTATGATCAGATTAGGTGGACGTATAGGGACTAGATGTCTTCCTTTTTTGTTGTATCTATTTTAATTTGGAAGACTGTACCTATACCAATATTGTCACCTTGACATTTTATTTGATGGGTCCATGTACCACTTTTTGATGTGTAAATACTTTGGATTCGTATTTCAAAAACTATTCCGCTGCTTGTACATTATGTTGACTTATTTGTCGTTGGATTATGACTGATATATTTAATCAAAAGTATTTCCTTATTTATTTCTTTGTTATTATGAATTTCTTGTTTTAAAAAAAAACAAAAAAATACATCCACGCTGTTAAAAATTGGGGTGTTACAGTAGTCCAAAGGTAGATGCTTGTGTTGGAACAATTTGATTTGAATAATCAATCCCTTCACTTGTTTTGAGTATAACAAAATCGTTTGTGGGAACATTTATATGCTCTAACGTTGAATTTAAGGGTGCAGGTTCGAATTTATATGCTCGACCGATGGACTTTCAGTGTATCCTCTAACATATAGACGAAGACAAAGATACAACACGTATTGCCCTTTCTTTGCTAAGTCCGATACGTGAATCAGCATTGTCGCTAATTTTTTACCTTTGATGAACTCAAACATGAATTATGACAGTCTACCTCGGATAAACATTATTTTGCCTTTGCCTCTGATAAGTGTGACAAGAGTTCTTCTACCTCTGCCTCTGGAAAGCATCTGATCGTCTAACTCTGAATTTCCATCCTTTGAAATAGTCAACACTATGAAAAATCAACACTCTGAATGAAAATAAATTTGTGCAGGTCACTCTCTATTCCTTGTTTCCTCTGGTTCCAACTGTCTCAAACAAACACACCAAATTAGTACAAGATAAGTCTTTCTAGGAAAGCCTCTCTATCAAATCATTCCATAAAGATCCAATGCCAAACTTAATGGATTATCTTGATTTTCTGCAATCAATTCAACATTCAGAAACTCTAGTTGTACTATGTAACTGACGTGCCTCCCTAAACGACGAAAAATAACCATGAACAATACAGTACCGATAGATTCATAAGTATGAAAACTACTTCATTTCTCTATCAAATGGAAGTTCAAAGAACGATGGCACTCACTAAAAAGAGTGTTAGTGAAGAGATTTAGTTTATTTACGTATTAGGAATAGTGATTCGAACCTAATATATAATTTAACTTAACAAATCTGGTTTAGAAAACCTTAGAAATAAAATAAAACATTGTTAAAATAAAAAAAATAAAAAAACTTAAATAAGGATTATTTAATTAGATGTCTTACATCTAACATGACATTTTTTACAGTTTAATTTTTAAAGATGAATATAAATTATTTTCTATAAATTATTAACATGACATATATTTAAATATATTTATTTCTCTTTATTATTAAATATGAATATAAATTATTTTCTATAAATGTGATTCTTTTTTAAGATAAAAGCGTGTCAAAAAAAAGAGTGAAAAAGAATTTATTATTATGCTTGACAAGAGTGTGACCTTGCTCCTACATATCTCTCGGTGCAATGAAAAAAATCAAAGCTACGTAGTTCTTGGTAGAAAATGTGAATGCGTTGATTGTTTTTAAATAAATTGTATTTTGTTACTCAAAACAGTTAATTTTGATGAACATAGAGAAAAAAAATTGTTTGATTTGAATAATTATTTTAAAATATGAGTTTTAGATTAGACGATCAAGTTGTACAACTGGAGTCTCAAAACTCAAGGAGTAAAAAGATATAACATCTAATTTAACCATCTTAAGAATATTTTATTATTTTTTTAAAAATAGGAGTTTCAAGAAAACCAAGTAGTATGACTTGTGTCTTAACAATTCCAAGATTAAAAAAACACATCTAATTAAATTTTAAAAAATTTATTTTTAATCTATTCATTTATAAAAATAAATTTTAAAGCTATCAAAATATATATTTTGTATTATGCAACTCAGGGATTAAAATGTCAATTTTAATTAACTTTAAATGATTTTTATGATTAATTTGTTTATGATTTTTAGTTTATTAATTTATTTGTGAATATGAGATTTAGAACCATCAAGTTAATTAGAATCATGTATGACTACTTGAAAAAATGTAAGACGTATGCAATGAAGATAAATTCTTGTTTATTTATTTATTTTATTATTTTTTATTTCCCCGATCCTTATGCAACTTTATACCTCTACAAGATTCAATGGGTGAATAACAACTATTTTTTGCATCATGACTCTAGTATGTCTCGTGGGACCCCTTTTTTCAAGGTAAAACAAAATTCATTGTTTAAAATAATTATTCCTCATTTTTCTTATATGCACCTATACAAGTTGTGTTCCCATGTATTTGTTTTTCAAATGTCAAAATATTTATAATATATTTTTTGCACATATTTCAAATTCTAACAATTATTATCATAAAACAACATTTCAAAATGTTAGAAAAATTAACCATGAAATTGAATTAGTTTAGAAAGAGTGTAACGTACAACATCGAATATCAAAAAATGTACATTCGTTACATTAAAAACAAAACAAATGAGACAGGAATTAGAATGTGGTGAGTGTGTTTAGCTTCAGCTGGAGAGATAACAAACGTTAGTCATTCTTGTAATTTAGAACTTCTAAGAATAATAATTGCCCCAGCTTGAAACGCTTGATCTTATTGTTATCCCTAACTTTTGCATGGACCGCTCTTCCAAGTTTTCAATCCATCGGGATGCTCTAATTTTTGCCTAGGTCGCCTTTTCAGGTCTTCCACCTAGCGAGCCCAATTTTCTATTATTATTTTTTTACTATTATTATTTTTTAAGCATAATTTCTCTTGACTGCATCTGAGTTTATTGGAAGTGAAAGCTCATCTCCATCCATTTCTGCGAGTATTAGAGCTCCCCTAGAGAAAGATTTTTTCATAACATATGGTCCTTCGTAGTTCAAAGTCCACTTTCATTGAGAATCCTTTTTTATGGGCATTATTTTCTTTAACACTAAATCTCCTTCTCGAAACTCTCGAGGACGAACTTTTTTTTCGTATGCTTTTTTGAGTCTTCTCTAATATAACTGACCATGACACAAAGCTATCATTCTTTTTTCTTCTATGAGATTCAATTAGTCATATCGTGATTGAACCCACTCTACCTCCTCTAGTTTTGTTTCCATCAGGACTCTAATCAAGGAAATTTCAACTTTGATGGGAAGTACCGCTTCCATTCCATACACCAACGAGAAAGGATTTGCCCCTGTTGAGGTACAAACAGAGGTTCTATAGCCATGTAATGCAAAGGGAATCATTTCATGTCAATCCTTATATGTCTCCACCATCTTCTGTATGATCTTCTTGATATTCTTATTTGTTGCTTCTATAACCCCATTCATTTTTCAGACGATATGGAGAAGAATTATGGTGCTGGATTTTGAAACTATCACATAACTCTTTCATCATTTTGTTGTTCAAATTAGTTGCGTTGTCAATGAGTATCTTATTTGGCAAGCCATATCGACAAATCAATTCTCTTTTGATGAATCTAACAACCACACTTCTCGTCACATTGGCATAAGAAACAACTTCAACCTATTTTGTGAAATAATCAATAGCTACTAGGATAAACTGATGTCCATTTGAAGCATTAGGCTCGATGAGTCCAATAACATCTATTCCCCACATTGAAAATGGCCACGGTGATGTTGAAACATTCAAAGAGGTGGGTGGTACATGTACTTTATCAGCATAGATTTGACATTTATGAAATTTCTTTACGTGACTAAAGCCATCGGACTCCATGGTCAACCAATAGTAACCAGCCCATAAGATTTTTCTTGCCATTGTGTGTCCATTTGCATGAGTTCCAAAAGAACCTTTGTGAACCTCTTGGATGATTTTCTTCACTTCCGCCTTATCCACACATCTGAGGAAAACTATGTCATGATTTCTCTTATAAAGCACATCCCCATTTAAAAAGAAATTCATTGACAACCTCCTTAAAACCTGTTTGTCATTCTCTGAAATACCCAATGGATATTCCTTATTCTTAACATATGATTTGATGTCGTAAAACCATGGTTTTCCATCAGGCTCTGATTAGCGCTTACTTTGAACATTAACGACAAAGTTGCCAAGGTGTCAGCTAACTGGTTTTCTTCTCGAGGGATATGGTGAAAAGTAATCTTATCAAAGTGTTGTGTCAATTCTTTGATATGGGTGTGATAAGTTATCAATTTGGAATCTCACGTTTCCCACTCCTTTCATTTGATGGATGACCAACAATGAGTCTCCATATACCTCAAGAAATTTTACATTTGATTCGATAGCTGCTTTAATGCCCATAACACATGCCTCATATTCTGCAATATTGTTTGTACAATCAAAACACAACCTAGTCGTAAATGGGGGGAACTGGTTCGCTAGAGAAATCAAAATGACTCTAATTCCATGCCCTAACACATTAGAGGCACCATTAAACACCAACGTCCAATTTTCTTTATCAGATGATTTGGTCTCTTCAAATAAAGTCATTATGCCTTCATCGGGGAATTCACACTACATTGATTGATAATCTTCTACCAGTTGTTGGGCCAAATACTCTGCTAGTGTGCTTCCTTTGGTAGATTTTTGTGTATTCTAATAACAACATCTGCCAACAAGAAATCCTTCCAGTAAGAGCATGTTTCTCAAAGATGTATTTAATTGGGTCCATTTTAGACACCAACAAAGTTGTATGACATAACATGTATTGCCTCAATTAAAGTTGATGAAGTTTTTTGCTCAAATAATAAATATCATGCTCTTTCCTACCAGATCCATCATGCTGGCCCAGTACACAGCCTATTGAGTCATCAAGTACTGTTAAGTACATAATAAGAGATTTCCCAGGTACAGGAGGTACTAAGACAGAGGTTTTCATAAGTATTGCTTAATCTTTTTGAAAGCTATTCCATTAAATCTTTTGGTCTTTGTGCAACAATTTGAAAATCGGCTCGCTTGTAGTGGTGAGATGCGATATAAAACTTGCAATGTAATTCAACCTACCCAAAAAGCCACGAACTTCTTTTCCCGTGCGTGGAGCCGACATTTCTTGTATTTCTCTTACTTTATCTGGGCCCACTTTTATCCCTTTTTGACTAACGATAAACCCAAGTAACTTGCCTGATCTTACACAAAAAGTGCATTTAGTAGGGTTTAAACGGAGTATGAACTTCCTTAGTCGCTCAAACAACTTTTGAAGGTTAACAACATGGTCTTCTTCGGTCTGAGATTTTGCAATCATATCATCCACGTAAACCTCTATTTCCTTATGCATCATGTCATGAAACAAAGTTACCATTGCTATTTGATAGGTTGCCCCGACATTCGTCAACCCAAATGACATCACTTTATAGCAGAAAGTCCCCCATTGTGTGACGAATGTAGTTTTATCCATATCTTCGAGAGCCATCTTGATTTGATTGTACCTTGAGAAACCATCCATGAGTAGTGTTATCCACTAGGACATCAATATGAGGTAGAGGAAAATTTTCTTTAGGACTAGCTTTATTTAAATCCTGATAGTTAACACACATTTGAACCTTTCCATCCTTCTTTGGAATTGGTGCAATATTAGCCACCCATTGAAGATATTTTTCTACTGCTAAAAAAATAGCAACACATTGCTTCTTGACCTCTTCTCTAATTTTAAGTTACATATCAATAAAAGTTTCACTAACTTTTCTCGTTCACTTTCTTTTATAGACATACGAATTTTAACTTCTTTCTTATCATGTTAAATCCCTAAAATGATCACCTCAACAGGTTCTTGATAGTGTTGGATTATCTTAGCTTCCTGTTCAATTAACCTTTCTAGTTCTGGGGGAGGCTCACAATCGTCTTCACAATCCTCATCAGCATGATTAATTAGACGTTCAAAATTATAAGAAAGGATTCTAGCGCTACTGTTTTCAACATATTCATTTTTTACTCTGCATTGTTTAAATTAAAAAGAAAAAGGAAAAAAAATATGAATAAGGATTGCCAAAAAAAGAAAAGGAAAAATAAAACCAGTTAGAGAATTCAAAAAAAATGCATTTATTGATAATAAGTACGGAATTGAAATACATATGCCCTAATTAGTTATCCTTATAGCCTTGGGCAGAGCAAAAGGAGTTAAAAATACATAATTACTTTGAACATGAATTAACAAACACGGGAAACTCGATGATCTTCCAACTGTTGAGACTAGTGTTTGGAGGACAAGGGTACACTAGCTTGAGGATGTCATCATCACCATGATCCTCTTGCGCAACAGCCACTTGATCAACATATATTATTCTGGCGCTTTGAAAGGTTTGGCAAATATCACAAATAGGAATCTTCTGTGAATTTTGTATCTAGTTTTCTATTTTTCCCTTCCCAACCTTTTCTTTATCAGCTTGAGTAGGTACATATCCCAACCCGTACCTATTGTTCTTTTTTCGTATTTCTATCAACTTCCCCAAATTAACAAAAACTACTCCTTCTAACATGGACTTGGTAGACTTCAATGATGTGGTAGATAGTTTCGGTTCTTTTAAACGATATTTGTCACCCATGAAGACAACATTGGCAATTTCTAATGCTTGAAAAGAAGTCTTTATGGCCTCCTCCGTGTCCTCAATGTAGCCTATAGAAGATAAATAACTTACTATCATATCTTCTTCCCCATATATTATTACCAGCTTATTATTCACTATAAACTTTAGCTTTTGACGGAGGGTCGATGTCACTACTCCAGCAGCATGAATCCACAGTCTCCCTAAAAGACAACTGTACGTCAGTTTAATATCCATCACTTGGAAGGTTATCCCAAAGATATGGGGTTTGATTTGAATCGGCAGGTCAATCTCACCAACAACTTGTCTTCTAGATCTATCAAACGCTTTCACCACCAAAGCACTAAGCTTCAAAGAGGCTCCCTCAACAAAGAGTTTTGATAGTGTTGATTTAGGCATGACATTTAATGATGAACCATTATCTACTAACAGTTGTGCAAGAATATGATCGTGACACCTCAAAGAGATGTGTAGTGCTTTATTATGCTATGTCCCTTCAGCTGGTAATTCATTATCACTAAAATTCAGGTAACTACTAGCAGTGATGTTACTGACAACTCCATTAAACTAATCGACAGTGATATCATGAGTAACATGGGCCTCATTTTAAAATTTCATCAGTGCTCTTCTATGTGCTTTAGAATTTAATAACAAGGAGAGAACTGATATCTTGGAAGAGGTTTGATTTAGCTTATCCACCACCTTATATTCACTTTGCTTGATAAAATTCAAAAATTCATTAGCTTCTTCTTTAGACACCGTCTTTTTACTGGTCTCTTGTCCTTTTATGGAATGATACATATCTTTTTTCCCTTTTTCTCCATCAACCTCCTTTTTCCTAAGTTGTTCAGGAGTGTATACTCGACCACTCCGAGTCATTCCACCAATCCTTGAGATGTTAGTGACATCAGTTTCTTTAGGTTCACAATCATCACTTGGTTGATGATTGGCCAAGTGGGATGTGATTTCATATTTCCATGGTACCGCCTTGGTATTTCCATAAGGAAAAAGGGTTGGTGCTTGGACAATTATTGCATTTGGTCTGCTAGAAGTTGGCTTAAGATTCTCTTTTTTGTAAAGAATTTCCAATGGTTTTGGAAAGATATATTATTTTCCACACACGACCCCATGGTGAACACATGACCATTTGTTGCATATTGGTTTATCCCATCTTCAATGACATTGACATAGGCTTCCCCGTGGCCCGGCAAAGGATTACTCCCTATGTTGGGACCTTCCTCTTTGAAGGTAAGCCATTTTACATTAATCAATTATTTCACTTTAGATTTTAGGGCTTGACAATCTTCAATGGAATGCCCAATGGCTCCTGCATAATATTCACATTTGGTGTTTGGATTATACCATTTTGGAAATGGTGGTTCAAGAGGTTTCATTGGACTTAGGACTACCATTGAATTTTGAAGTAAATGAGGCAAGAATTGGTTGTACGTGATGGGAATTGGGTCAAAACGGGTTTAGTGATTCGATATTGGATTTTGGTTCCATTGATTTTGTTCGGAAAATGTGGTAGGTGGTGATTGATAAAATGGTGGTCTTGAAGGGTGATATTGAGGGTATGAAACTTGTGTGCTTGCGGCCACATATGGATAAGGAATGTAAGGAGTTTGTGGTATCAGGAGCTCAAAGTTTGGGGGTCGATAAGAATTGATGGATGGAAAATATGAGACTCTAGGGTTTACCTTTACAGCGTTGGCATCCCCTTCTTTCTTTTTTGTGAATGTCGTTTGGGGTCGTTTCTTGCTAGTTACTGCACATACGATCTTGTCGCTCCTCATCCCACTTTCTATCCTTTCTTCTATCATGACTAGGTCATAAAAGTTTGATGACATACTCTTGACCATCTTATCATAAAAAGGCGACTGAAGAGTATCCATAAACATACCAACCATTTCTCTTTCAACTAAAGGACGTTCTACTTGTGATGCCATTTCCCTCCACCGTTGTGCGTATTCTTTGAAAGCTTCATGTCCTTTTTAAATGAATTTGGCAATTGCATCCTATTAGGGGCCATGTCAATAATGTACATGTATTTTTTCAAAAAGGCATCAGCTAGGTCCTTCCATGAACGAATTTGATTTCACTCGAGATGCATATACCAACTTAACAATGTCCCACTCAAACTATCTTAGAAAAAGGTGAATGAGAAGTTTATCGTTATGAGCATGAGAAGCCATTTTTCTGCAATACATAGTTGGATTTTAGGACATGTGTTGTCCTTGTATTTTTCAAAGTCAGGAACCTTGAATTTTGGAGGGATAGTCATATCAGGAATCAAACACATGTCGAAAGCTTCGAGACCATAAACATTATGCCCCTCAATTACTTTTGTTCGCTCTTCTAAGACCTGGAACTTTTCCTTTGATTGTGTATCATCCCCAATGTGAGGTTGATGCCAACTCCCATTAGCATCAAAATAGGGTACTTGGGGTGCAATATATGGAATATTTTTTTAGCGTAGAGTGTTTTGGGGTGGCAGGTAGCCCAAAGGAGATGGAATTTGTGATTGGTTTGGGTTTTAAGGGTTGATAGTTGAGTGGTTTGGGTTGTTGTCCATGGGGTTGACGACTAAAGGTGGAGTATAACTGGGTGGGAGTCTATACATAGGAAAATGCATCAGCTAGGTTTGGGTTGTTGTACATGTATTTTTTCAAAAAGGCATCAGCTAGGTCCTTCCATGAACGAATTTGATTTCACTCGAGATGCATATACCAACTTAACAATGTCCCACTCAAACTATCTTAGAAAAAGGTGAATGAGAAGTTTATCGTTATGAGCATGAGAAGCCATTTTTCTGCAATACATAGTTGGATTTTAGGACATGTGTTGTCCTTGTATTTTTCAAAGTCAGGAACCTTGAATTTTGGAGGGATAGTCATATCAGGAATCAAACACATGTCGAAAGCTTCGAGACCATAAACATTATGCCCCTCAATTACTTTTGTTCGCTCTTCTAAGACCTGGAACTTTTCCTTTGATTGTGTATCATCCCCAATGTGAGGTTGATGCCAACTCCCATTAGCATCAAAATAGGGTACTTGGGGTGCAATATATGGAATATTTTTTGAGCGTAGAGTGTTTTGGGGTGGCAGGTAGCCCAAAGGAGATGGAATTTGTGATTGGTTTGGGTTTTAAGGGTTGATATTTGAGTGGTTTGGGTTGTTGTCCATGGGGTTGACGACTAAAGGTGGAGTATAACTGGGTGGGAGTCTATACATAGGAAAATGCATCAGCTAGGTTTGGGTTGTTGTACATGTATTTTTTCAAAAAGGCATCAGCTAGGTCCTTCCATGAACGAATTTGATTTCACTCGAGATGCATATACCAACTTAACAATGTCCCACTCAAACTATCTTAGAAAAAGGTGAATGAGAAGTTTATCGTTATGAGCATGAGAAGCCATTTTTCTGCAATACATAGTTGGATTTTAGGACATGTGTTGTCCTTGTATTTTTCAAAGTCAGGAACCTTGAATTTTGGAGGGATAGTCATATCAGGAATCAAACACATGTCGAAAGCTTCGAGACCATAAAGCTTGGTGGGTGAGAAGGAGTGGTTTGGTGTTCTTCATTTGCAGTCGGAGGATTCTCATTTGTTTTCCCCTTCCTTGACAAAGCCTGTGTAGCTTCTAAGATTTCATCAACCTTGTCCTTCAATTGGTTGACATCCACTCTCATCACCTCTTGATTTTGCTCAAGTTCTTCCATGATCTTTGAGTTTGCACGAGTCCAATAAGGGTGTCGGAGAAACAGCTTTATTGATTTTTTTTTGTTTTTTTTTAAATAAATAAAAAATATATGAGTATGTATTAAACATGAATGGAATGAAAATAAAATTATTATCTCTTTTTTTTATGTTAGGGAATCATAAGCCTTACGTAAATTTTAATGAACACGAATTATTAGTGAAGAAGAAATATGGGAATCGGTAAATAAAATAGCAAATCCTTCATTGATGAGAAAAAAAGTACATTGTATTTAAATTAAAAACTACATTGACTATGGTATTTCAATCATCTCTTTCAATAGGACAACCAATCATCTCCTCCAATTCTTCAACCAAATGTTTGCAATATTCAACGAACTTGTAGACTTTTATTGGAATATTTAGTGGGTGCATTATTGCATCAATCTCTCTTAAGTGTTTTGGAATTTTTATGATTGCCTGATTAGCTAGCATTGCCAATTTAGAAAAGCAATCGTTCCAATGCTTTCATTTATCTTCCAACTCTTTGTAAATCTCTTGATTCTTCAATTGTCCAAACAACACTATGAAACGCTTCTCCCAATATATGGTTTCATCTTTCAAGTCATTATAGATCTTTTCTTGATAATCAATGTAATTCTTCAACTCACTAAAAGTTTCCATTTCTGTTTTTAGTGCATCTTGGTGTTTTGAGAATAATTCTTCAATTTCTTCCTTCTATTGCCTCTCATTCCTTACTTGACTCTCATATTTAGCTACCATTTCTTTTAGTTGTTTCTTTAAATCTTCATACTCCCTTTTTATGTTCTTATCAGAGCTTGCTGATTTTGTCCACAATTGCTTCCAAATATAGGCTTCTTCAATAGTTGCATTCCTTTCTTGCTTTCGCACATCTAACTCTTCATTTGCACCTCTTAAACAATCTTGTATGTCAAGTTTATTTTCTTTTTCAATTTTCTACCTCTTCTTGCTTCTTTCGATAAACTGACTCTTACATGTGTTTTCTGATCGTAAGTTCTCATTCTCATTGGAGACTTTTTTTAACTTTGCTTTTAGCTCTTCTTTCTCATCTTCATATTTTAACAATGATGCTTTGAACTCTTCTATTTCTTCATTTGTAACAAATGTAGGTTCAGGCATTTCCTGATCATTTGAGGGTGTATTGTGGAAAGGCAACTTCATTTCTTATATACTCTTTTCTTTACCCATTGTTAATAAGGTTCTTTTGTGATGCAACATCTAAATACGAGCATTTTTCCATTTTTGATGATCAACTCTCAAGCTCAAGTTATCCTTCTCAACAGTGGTGGTTCTACTATACCCGTATTGTGCAAAAAAAAAACAAAAAAAGCCTTTAGTGACTTATCATCTGGTTTATCCAACATGGGGTAACCAAGTTGACAAATTACCTCTTCCACCCTTTGTTCTCTATAGTACCATGAAATTGTATTCCCAGTAAGGATAGCTATACTCTGAGTCCATTCGCGATTACTCTTAACCTCAACATGATACCCTTTCTTGAACATGTGAGACACAAACCAAGTATACAACACTAGAACACAACACAAAATTGTTCCCCCTTTCTTCTCGTGTCGCATATGCAGAGAGTAGTTTACATCAGCAAGAACTGCAGGAACTGGATTTTGTTCATCTTTGTTAACAGCTAAGAAGACACTGATGGCAACAAAATCTACAAAGTTATCAAGGTTTGGGAGTAAAATAACACCATAGATATTGAGAGCCAAAACATCTATAAAAGTACTCCATTCTTTTTTAACGGCTAAATCTTGGCACTTTTCCTCTATATATTTTCTTGAAAACCCATGAATAACCCCTTTTTCCTCTTTTGTACTTGTCAACTCTCTTATGTCGATCTTCAATACTTTAGCAATTGTGTCCAACTTCGGTGGTTGCCCAGTATACCGATAAGGATTTCCTCTCTCTAGGGAGTAACCCAATATTCGTTCAAATTCCTCTAAAGTTGGGGCCCACTGAAAATCTTAAAAGGTGAAACACCTTAAGAGAGGATCCCTGTTTGCACAGTCACTGCCAAGAGATTTAGGATCTTCCCATATTTGTGAAAGAAACTATCACGTTGTATAGTTTTCATTTGATTGATGATGTCTCTTAAACTTTTCAAATCAGGTTGCTTGAAAATTTATGCAAAATGCTATTATGTTTTATTTTTTCCTTAGAAAGAGAGAAAAAAATGTCATGAGATATGAATGAAACAAATATATATAAAGTCTTGAATATATGAGATAATTTTTGGTTTTTATGGATATTCTTACAATGAAAGGGTCTATTGGCTTATGTAGGGAAATTCTCACAAGGGAGGCTTTATGGTTCTAAACACGGTTCCTAAAGCTAATAATCCTATTTTAGAATATTGTCAACAACAATAGGTAAACTATTTGGAGTGATAATAACTTCAACAGGATCAAACTCTAGGTGAGATCTTCATGCTAACCAAAGAGGATGTACATCCATAAGGCTACCACTATGCAATCTCGAATCTAAACTTAAGTTTTTTTCAAACCCGGGTATAAGGTTCCACTCATAAGTGTGTGTCATAATAAAAGTGTAGGCGTTGAATAAGCATAATTCAATAAATCCATAACACTAACAAAGCATATATACATATACAACATAAAATAGATAAAGAAAATAAAATAAAATAAGATAAAAATGATCTATTAGCTTAAAAGAATATTATAATGTCAGCTAATACTTATTAAGAAATAATAAACACATAAAGAAAATGAAAATGAAAAACAAACAAATATAGAAAAAGTTAAAAAAAAATTATGCACAATTAATTTGTTAGACTTGACTCTCTAAATGTCCCCAGTGGAGTCGCCAGATGTTGCGGCCTAAAATTGAGTTTTCCTCGAATTCAATGGAGTCACCACGAAAATTTATTTTAAAAATCGGGAAAATATTGGGAAATCCTTAAAAAATAAAAAATGGTCTTTGATACCAGATTTTGAGTTCGGGAGTCGATTATGCGTAGGAAATGTATTAACACCCTACGACATCCGTTAAAATACGATTATCTATAATTAATTGTGCAAAATTATATCAACTTAAATATATTTATTTCTATTTATTATTAAATATGAATATAAATTATTTTCTATAAATGTGATTTTTTTAAGATAAAAGCGTGTTAAAAAAAAAAAAAAGAGTGAAAAAAAAAGTTTTTATTATTATACTTGACAAGAGTGTGACCTTGCTCCTACGTATCTCCCGGTTCGATGGAGAAATCAAAGATACGTAGTTCTTGGTAGAAAATGTGATTGCATTGATTGCTTTTAAATAAATTATATTTTGTTACTTCAAAAAGTTAATTTTGACGAACATAGAAGAAAAAAACTTGTTTGATTTGAATAATTATTTTAAAATATGAGTTTTAAGACGATCGAGTTGTACAACTCGTGTCTCAAAACTCAAGGAGTAAATAGATGTCACATCTAATTTAACCATCTTAATAATATTTTTTTTTTTAATAGAGTTTCAAGAACACCAAGTAGTATGACTTGTATCTTAACAATTCAAAGATTAAAAAAAACACATCTAATTAAATTTTAAAAAGTTGATTTTTAATCTATTCATTTATAAAAATAAATTTTAATATGCAACTCAAAGATTAAAATGTTATTTTTAATTAACTTTAAATAATTTTTATGATTAATTTGTTTATGATTTTTAGTTTATTAATTTATTTGTGAATATGAGATTTAGAACCATCAAGTTATCACAATTTGTGTTCTAATAACTTAAAGATTAAAAAGATGTCACATCTAGTTAATTTTTAATGAAATATTTCTTATTATTTTATTTTAAAAAAATGATACTAAATATTAAACAAGTTTATATAATTTTTTTGAAATAAAATTAGTAATAAACACGAGAATAAAATAGCTGAAATAAAAATATATAGAATAACTCAATATAAAAAATATTTTAAAACTAATACAAATGTAATCCTTTTTTAAACTATTTTTTTTTTAATTTAATAAGTAAAGAAAAAAAAATTATTTTAATATGAAATAGCACCACCCAAAAAAGAAAAAATCTATTATGATATGAAATAAATAATATTTATTTCCATTTAATTACTTATATTAATTAGAATTATTATGATTAAATGAAATAAATATCACGAAGATTTGAAACAAGAAGAAATAGTTCATTCATGACACACATCTATTACTAAATAAATTTATATTTAATAGGACTATTATTACTAAACAAAATTTCAACCTTCAATATTATACAGCATTGAACAAGAGAGTAAACGTAAAAGAATGAGAAAATACCCTTTTATTTGTTATGGGTTGATGGGAAGCAATCTAATGGTAGATCTTCTGGTAGATCTTCCTTCTATTTGTTAATCTTTATGGTAACACTCTCTCTTTATATTGTTTTTTAGAAATAGAAGACGCAAGAAATGAAAATCTCTCAATTTTTATCTTGTGATTGATTTTCTGATCTCTCCAAATCCCTTCCCCTTTTAATTTTTTGTTTTGTTTCAATATATAGGCAAAAATGATGAAAGAGTGTGTTCATTGTATAAACTTAAATTTTGGATCTTTCACTATTTTGGCAACTCAATGAAACAAGCTGATACAATTAAAAAAATGAGGAGGTGATCTTTTTGATTGAGTATTCAAATGGCTAAATTAATGTTATTGTTAGACTAAATAAAATAAAAATAAATAAATAAAATGATGGATGATGGAAAACACCATAAGCATGAAAACATGGACGGTAATGTAATGTAACTAATACAATTTTTGTAATTTTTAGATAAATATATCTTTATTTAAATCATTTTTATTTTGTAAGATAAAATTGAGGTAATATATATATATATATATAATACCAAATAGATTTTTTTTAAATTCACCTTTTCTATTAAGCTTTTTAGAATAGAAATGTGCACCCAAAAACTCAAATAATTTTAAAACTCATTTGTATTCCAATCTTAAATTGAATTCGCAGAACATATATTAGAATCTTGTAGGTTTAGCAAAAAAATTCATTTAAGAAAAAAATCAAGGATCTAAAAGTTAGTTGGAAATATTAGGTCAAGGTATAATTCTTAGGGTAAGAAATTTTCTTCACAATATTTTTGCCGGGCTTTAAAGTGTGTATTTGAAGTGTTTGATTTTTTTAAGAGCCCAACAAAGAATATTTATAGAAAGTTGACTTTTGTACCCCTCAATTAATCCTATACCCCTTCATTTAAATATTTTATGTTTAAAATGTCCAAACTACTTTTAATAAAACTGTAAAAATTTAAAATAATTTTTTTTACCGAAAATTTTATGACGAATGAAATTTTCGATAGTTATAAATGAAAGAATTTTTTTACCTGAAATTTCAGGATGAATGAAATTTTCGGTAATTATAAATGAACACTAGAAATTTCATTTTTTAAATTTACGAGAATACCAAATTTCTGGGAGTACCACCCGGAAATTTGAAATTTCTGGTATTCATTTGTAACTACAGGACATTTGTTTATGGGATGTTCATCGAAAATTTCATTCCGAAATTTTCCCAAGATGCCATCATGTATTAGGCTTACAATTTTTTTTTCTAGAATTACGAAAAAAATTATTTAGTAAAACAAAAATAATTATAATATTTTAAAAAACCAAATATTATTTATAAACTAATTAACAAACTAAATTATATTAATAATAATAATAAATGTAATAATAATAAAGTAAAGTAAATTATATTATTAAAATTTTATATATTTTGTAAATATTTTTATTATTATTTTTTAATTACATTAACAATATTTTTTTTTTTGTTTATTAGATCAGAAAAAAAAAATAGGAGAGAGTTGTAAAGAAAATAAGTTGTTATTTTATAAAATATTCGCAATAAAAATAGCGGAAAGTTGTTAAGAAAATATGTTGTTATTTTATAGGCAAAATATTAGGGACACGTTTGTTTGTGACACATTTAGTCAATCATTTGATGTATTTTTTTTATTCAATGTAATATTTTTTTATTTATAGTATTTTGATTTTTTTTTAAAATTAAAAATAATTAAAAAAATCAAAATTCTATTATTAAAATAAATTAAAGGCTAAGAACAGAAGTACCTGGGTATCGCGTTATTTTCCAAATCCTTATTGAGTGTGTGGTGCCCAAGTGTGGGTTGGCAGACCATGTTTGCAAGGATCACAAAGACCTCATGTGGAATATCTCTTGCGTAATCAAGACAGTTCTTCTCCATATCATCTTAGAGCACATATCGTTATGCATCATCAAATCAAGAATAGAGAAAATCAAGATCAATCTCTATCTTAGATTGATCATTGTTGTCCTCTTATGTACGTCTTTCATACAAGCTATGGAGGAAGTTAAAGGTTCAGTTGAAGAAGAATATTTGGTTTCATCCTCTACTCCTAGTTTAAACGTATCCATCTAGATCATTATGAGGCTAGTGTCTCAAAAGCATTGCATTCTACCCAGTGGTGACTCTAGAGCAACACTAGGTATAAGAGGTGGTATTGTGGCTGCAATGTTAGAGTTTGATGACCTCTTAGCTCCCATATTCAAATAAGACAACAAAGAAGTTGTTTTGGAATATTTTTTAAGCTACCCTAGCTGAGCATTTCGAAAGACTAGGATACGTAACTCATCCTTACTGTCACAAGCCTTAACATTGAAACACCTACTCCCTCCATTTCCTTACCGTCATCTTCCCACTCTCTCCCTGTTGCATCTCCTCACACTTTGTTGTCTCATCCTTCCTTTGTCATTGTGCCTATAGCATCAACCATTGGTGATCTAGTCTCTAATTCTTCATAGGACGACCCCTCTGGCTTTTCTCTCCCCAATTTTCCCTATGACTATACTACCTCCTAAATCCCTCTAGCAATCATTTCGTCCACCCAGCCTTGAGCACCAAGCTTCCCTGGCCTTCAGACCTTTCTTACATCCCTTTCTACCAAAGTCTCTCATGCTTGAATCCAAAATGCTTAAAGTCTGGACCTCATGATGTTTCAAACTAGTGGAACAAGGTCCTCTTCGTTGTTACAAACTAGATTCAGGACAACAAGGATCATGGTATGCACCTGGCTTCCCAGAATTATGCAGTTTTATGACAAACGACTAAAGTCATCTAGTTGTGGATGGTATAACTCAAGAAAGCAACAAGCAATCAGTCTAAAAAGCTCATCATTTCCAGCTCATTAGGTTAATCTAGGGTTGACACATCTCCATTTGCACCATTACAACTTCTTATGGTCATCCCCCAGATTGAGATTCTCATTCCAGATGATCTTGTTGAAGTGGCTCTAGGTTATGCATCTTTTGTGTCTATCTGTCACTCTGCATCTCCCTCTAGCCTTATCTTGGATTCATTACAGTTTGTCAAAAAGGAATACTTTGATTGTTTGGCTTCCAAGAATGAGGAATTTATGGAAAAGACAACCAAGACTCATAAAGATATTTAGATCACCCTTAGCTTAATTCTAGCTACCAACCTAACCCTTAAGCTTTTTCCTTCTTATGTTTCCTTTCTTTTCTTCTGATGAAAAAAGGGGGAGAATATGTAATAATTGTTTTTCTTTCCTTTTTTTTGTTACAAATCTATATGTAATATGAATATTGCCTTTTATGAACTTCTATTTTTTATCACATACTTACACTCTATTCGAATATATCTCATCATGTGATCTAAACATGCATATTCTAAGGGGGAACTTTGCTATATCATGTTATTACTATTTTATCTCGTTGTTTTATTTATCTCAAAAAATTGTTCACAAAAATAAATTTTTGTCATCGTCAAAAAGGGGGGAGATTGTTCGAACCAAGTTGATTTGACGAAATAAATCACTCATTAGTTTTGATGATAACAAAATCGTTTGTGGAAACAATTTGATACTCTAACGTTAAATTTAAGTGCACAAGTTGAATTCACATACTTGGTCAACAAACTCTCAACCTATCCTTTAATATATAGACGAACACAAATATACAACACGTACTTTCCTTCTCTCCCTAAATCTGATATGTGAATCAACATTGCGTTGCAGTGTCTTTGATAAATGTAACAAGAATTTTTCTGCCTCTAATAAGCGTAATAAGAATTATTCTGCCTTTGACAATCACATCAAGTGTTTGATCATTTCACTATGAAGTGCCACCATTTGAAAAAGTCAAACTCTAAAAGACTAAGCAATTTGTGCATTCTCTGATACACATCATGAATCAGCTACTTGTCTCAAAATGTCTAGATCTCAACACACTCTATGACAATTGTTCCCTCTAGCTTCCAACCGTTTCAAACAAACACGCCAATTCAGTACAAGATCAATATTTTCAGGAAAGTTTCTCTATGAAATCATTCTGCAAATATATGATACGAAACTTCATGGATTACCCTAATTTTATACAATCATTGTAACGACCAAAAACCGTAATTGTACTCTATAAATAACGTGCCTCCCTCAACGAAGAAATACATAACAGCAAAAAGCAATACACAACATACAAAAAACAGGCTACAATCCGATATGTACTGTTGTTATCATCCTTTTAGTATTAAGAAAATTTTTCTAAAGCAAAATTGTAAGACCCATAATTTTTAAGCATACTTTATGTATTTTAATGTATTTTGGTATTGAACTCGAAGGCTTTCTAGCCAAAGTGATTAATATTTTAGGAGTTTAAATGACCAAAAAGATATACTGATGCACGATTAAAATTACTCATCGATAAATAAATTAAATTAATTGCGGTGAATCTCTTACGAAGAATTTAATTCGGGGGAGTTTTGTTAAAAATATCTCGAGTTGCTAAAAATTGTATATGACAATTGAGTAGCGATGAAAGTAGATATTTTTAACAAAAAGTGGTTTGGAGAGGTTATGGGTGAAATGGTAATTTAATAAATATCTAGATATTTTGAGATATTTGTTAAATGTAATTAATATATATAAATATATATATTTGTTTGGAGGGAAAAGAAAAGGAAATAGAAAGGAAAGAAGGAAAAAGAAAGAAAAGAAAAGGAAAGGAAAGAAAAAGAAAAGAAAGAAAATAGAAAAGCTTCTTCCTCTCCCTCCCTACGCGCGAGAACCTCCCTCCCTTCTTCTTCCTCAATTGTTTTCTTTTCGTCCTTTTAGTTCCAAAAAAGAAACCCAAGGCTTAGTTGGTGCGAGAGATCAAATTTTCAGCTTCTTCCTTCTTCCCAGATTCGAAAACGGAGTTAGGGATTTCAAAATCGTTAAGCACAAACCTCCACGTTTCATCTAGATCTAAGCTTCATTTCGTGAAGAGATAGAAGGGAATGTTTCTCACTACCATGCTATGATGCTAGTGAACTAACTTTAGAAGCGACGTCGTGAGCGGAGATTTTACTGGATTTACTCGCGGTATCGTAAACATACGTTAAAGCTATCGTTAACATAAGGGCTCCTTCCAAACTTTTAGTTTGCATTTAGGGACTTATCTGTAGTTGTGTGGAAAAGAATGTAGTTAGGGTTGAAGTATTGATTTGGGGGAAAATGAATTCAACTCATTATTGAACGATTTTGAGGAAATGAGATTTGATGTGTTGAGTGGTATGTTGTAATGATTTGTGTTCTTCGTATTTGACGTGTTCATAATTGATGCTTATGAAATTTGATTTGTGTATGGTTGGATTATGTGAAAAAAATGAATTGATGCAATTTGGTGTGAATTGTGGATTTGATTTGATAAAATGTTTGAGTTCGTTTTGTGTGGAATTTGAAAACCATTAGAGTTAAACGAGTATTAAGAATGGGGAATCTCTTAATGTCTACGTTGACTTAATGTTGTCGTGAAAACCATTAGAGTTACACGAGTATTAAAAATGGGGAATCTTTTAATATCTCTGTTTACTTAATGTTTGTTGTGAAAATCGTTTAAGTTAAATGAGTATTAAGAATGGGGAATCTCTTAATGTCCTTGTTTATTTAATGTTTGTCGTGAAAACTATTAGAGTTAAACAAGTATTAAAAATGGGGAATCTTTTAATATCTCTGTTTACTTAATGTTGCAGTGAAAATCGTTAGACTTAAACAAGTATTAGAAATGGGGAATCTATTAATATCTCTATTTACTTAACGATTGTTGTGAAAATTGTTAGAGTTAAATGAGTATTATAAATAGGGAATCTTTTAATATCTGCATTTGCTTAACGATTGTCGTGGATGGAGTCAGAATATGCTCATGCATTTTTCATGTTCTTTGTAAATCGTGCAGACCCGTGATAGTGGCACCTCGATAAATAGTACTTTGGCCTGTGATAGGCGGTACATTTATGATTTACGTTTTTTGTAAATTGTGCAGACCCGTGATAGGTGGCACATTGGTAAATAGTACTTTGGCCCGTGATAGGCGGTACATTTACGATTTACGGTTTTTTGTAAATTGTGCAGACCCATGATAGGTGGCACCTCAATAATTGGTACTTCGACCTGCGATAGGCGGTACAATTATGATTTACGGCCCTTCGAGGAGGGTTTTGGTTTGGAATTCCGAGTCCATGCATTTTGGCATATACGCATTGCATTAGGGTGCTTGGCACACGAGTCGTGTTTGATTCAAGTTTATGATTGAGTGTTTGAACTTGAGATGTCGTGGTAATTGTGTTGAAATTTCTAAGTGTTATGTATTGATATTGTGTGTAAGTGTGATTGATTATAAAACTATTTCGAAACTCAAGTTATCGTGGTGATTGTGTTGAAATTGCTAACTGTTATGTTTTGGAGTTGTGTGTGAATGTGATTGAGTTAGTTTATGTAGTTTTAGAAAAACATCCTGGGAAATCGATTCCCAAATCGATTCTGTGAAAAGCCATTTATCCAAATCGATTTACCAATCGATTTGATTGGTTACAGGAGCTTAGCTATTTTGACAAAATCGATGTGTCAATCGATTTTGTAAAAATGTTTCATAAAACCATTTAAGAAATCGATTTCCCAATCGATTGATTTAAACCCAGAATACAGTTTTCGCTAAAAACTTTTAAGAAATCGATTTGCTTAGTAAAAACTTTTATTCTGAGTCAGACAATCGATTGCTCAGTTGATTCATCCTTTGGTTGGTTAGTTGATTTATTACTTGATTGTTTAAAAACCTTATTTGATTTCATTTTACTTGGCAAGTATGATATGAACGTTTAGCATATGGAAAACCCTTTAAGGTGCATGCTAAGTTGAAAGGTTATTTTGTGCATTTAAAAACTTAAATGTTATGTGTTAATTGTTAATTTCGGTTGGTGACCCTTTACACCTATTGTGAAATTCTGGGCTTTGCCCTCAGATGAGAGTCAGGACAATCCTACCGGTTCGTACCCTGTGGATGGGGATGTAGATGGGAATGCCTGACTGGAGCTATGTTAGGAGGATCTTACGGGGCGCGTGGAGATCACTCAGGGTGTATAGTTTTTTGTTTGTAGAATGATCAGATTAGGTTGAAATGGAGAGAACAGATGTCTTTCTTTTGGATTGCGTTTATTTTAAATTGGAAGATTATACCTGTACTAACATTGTTAGCATGACATGTTATTTTCGATCGATTCCATGTACCACCTTTTGATGTGTAAATACTTTGGATTCATATTTCGAAAAACTATTCCGCTGCTTGTAAATTATAATGACTTAAATATTTATCCAAAGGTATTTCCTTATTTATTTTCTTTGTTAAATGACTTTGTTTTGAAAAAAAAATACACCCTCGCTTTAAAAATCGGGGTGTTACAAAAATATTGTAAACACTCTCTGCAAGAGTTTATTCAGATAAACCCCAATACTTTTTTACTGTAACCTACCCCAATAGCATATGCCTTCCTCAACAACTTGACTACACTAAACTCTAATTTTCTACAATTAGTAAACCAGCTAGAAACCCTAAACTTGCTCTATAAAGGAAGTTCCTCCCTAAACGAAGAAAGAGATTACAACATATAAGCACCAAGCTACAATCATATGTGTACTATTTTTATGATCCTTTTAGTATTAACAGAATTTTTCTGAAGCAAAAAATTATAAACACTCTACAAGAGCTTAGTTAGGTAAACCTCAATACTTTTTCTTGTAACCTAGTATGGTAGCGATTTCCTTCCTCAGCAACTTGGTTGTACTAAGCTAGTAGGTTGAGAAGATTGAACACAATTAATGTGACTAGTAGGTATTTAAGTGTAAGTTTGATTATTGACAAATTAGTGAATTAAATCCTTCAAGTTAAAAGGACTAGACGTAGCTACCGTGCTGGTGGTAAACCATGATAAATTGATGTGTTTCTCTCTACTCTGTTTTCATGCTTGTGCATTATCTTTTTTACTTTGAGTATAGCCTCATAAAAAATTTTAAAAACAGAATTCAAATCTCCCATTTCTTGTGATTTTTTTTGTTCTACAAGTACCACTTACAATTTTAATTTCAATTTTGTCACCAACATAATTAACATCACAAAAAACTACAAGATCAAAATGAGAAATTTTGTTGTACCAAAGGCTAAGAACAGAAGTACCTGCTAAATATTTGAAAATTCTTTTCACAACAATTAAATGTGATTCTGTAGGAGATGTTTGAAATCTTGCACATAAACCAATTGCAAATACTATGTCAGGCCTACAGTCAGTTAGATAAAGCAATGACCCAGTCATTCCTTTATATTCTTTTTTGGAAATAGATTTTCCTTTTCTATCTTTGTTCCAATTTGATGAGGGATGCATGGAAATTGTCATGATTTTGGCTTCAATCATTTTATGTTTCCTAAGAAGGTCCTTGATATATTTTTCTTGGAAAATAAAAATACTACCATTTTGTTGTTTAATTTGCAAGGCAAAAAAAAAATCGTAATTTTCCCCTAACACTTATCTAAAATTCACTTTGCATAGGTTTGAAAAATCCTCCCACATTTTTGAATTTGTAGCACCAAAGATGATGTCATCAACACACTCTTGAAAAATCCTCCCACATTTTTTATTTTTCTATAAAGTGTAGCGTCAATTTTTCCTCTTGACAAATCATTCTTGATTAGCAAAGTGTTTAATCTCTCATACCAAGTCCTAAATGCTTGTTTTAAACCATATTGAGCTTTGGTAAGTTTAAAAATATGACTTGGATTTTGTTTATTTGAAAAATCAAATGGTTGATGAACATAAACTTCCTCACTCAAAAATCCATTTAGAAAGTAGTGCTTTATCCCTAGATGTCCTATCAACTGTCGTGCCTCAACATATTTCGGGGAGAACCAGCTAGCTTTGGGTTCGAGTGGCATTTCACTATTAACAGTAACTCATCCGCTGATTTTTTAACATGAGTCAGTTCAGACCTCCACTTAGTTTCACCTATGGTTCATCTTGGCCATGGATAGATCACTTAGGTTCATGTCCATAAGCAATGACAATAGGCCTATGAAGACTCGATTTTGCTACGGCTCCAATGGTTTCCCTTAACCAAGCCATTTCCTAATGAGTCGTTGACTCATTCTTCAACAAGCACGCGACCAAATCCCCAACTCCTACCACTGCTTGGGAGATTACGATTTCATGTTCTATTACACTCCCTGATGGGAGTTCTTTTCACCTTTCCTCATGGTACTACTTCACTATCGGTCCTTTAGAAGTATTTAGCCTTGCAAGGTGGTCCTTGATGATTCACACGAGATTCCACGTGCCCCACGCTACTTGGGTTAGAGCATAAGCTAGTGATGCTTTTAGCTATTGGACTTCACCATCTTGGATGCAAAATTTGAGATCTTCGCCTAGCAGCGCGATGCTTGTATTACTTTCCCACAACCCAATTTTCGTTGTTTAGGTTGTTCCCATTTCGCTCGTCGCTAATACGAGAATTGCTTTTGCTTTCTTTTCCTCTAGCTACTAAGATGTTTTAGTTCATCAGGTTGTCTCTTGCTTTCCCGTGAATTTTGCAGTAACTTGAAAGGTTGACCTATTTGAGGATCCTTCAATCTATGCTTATTTTGAACTCCCTAAAGTATTTCGTCGCTTACTACATTTTCCCTCATCTCTAGGTTCCTAGATATCCATCATAAGCCTTTCCTCATTTGAATCTCGCCATTAACTTGAAGTTTATGACATCCTAAGGTGCTAGTAAATGAAAGAATCTTATAAATGTCCATAAATGAAAAATGATAGCATAGCTCAAATACGGAAATAGGTAAAATCTAATGCTATGAGTGATATCATATAGTTTTATATCTCTAAGTTCATGAGTTGGAGATAAGCGGACTCGAACCGTTGAAATCCTCTGTAGGGTATACCACCGCCTCACAAGCCCAGACTGATTCTACCAAAGAGGCCAACAATAGACAATAACCCTCCGAATACAGCTTACAACTTTCATCGTATTATGCTCTCTAAAGAGCAACTCTTCTCAAAATATCAAAAGGTGTTGAGTTGAAATCCTATCCAATTCAAACTAAGTATTATTGTGGTTCTAGAGGTTCCAGCTATAGGAGAACCGTGAATGAAGAGATTCTCCCCCTTTTTACGCCTGACTCTTTGGTCTTAAGAATGTGGGTTTAAAGTTAAGAATGAGTAATTGAACTTCGTTGACCCTTAATTGTTCAAGCTAAGAGCGGTTAACTAATGTGTTCTACTTGTTTTTTTAATATGATTTTATGGTCGGTCCATGACCCCCGGAAGCCAAAGGCGTCCTTGAGTGATCTTGTAGTTCCTATGGGGTGGAGACCATGGGGTCGGTCTACATATTTTATTTCCTTTTGTTTTCTCGCATTTCGCTCAAAGGTTTGAAGGGAAATAGTGCATCAAGTTGTTCGCAAGGGCCAACTTAATCATCTTCACTAGTATATCATATAAGGAAACCCTAGGAGAGCCACCAACTCCAACTACCGTCCATGTACAATCCATACTAGATCTAACCAACTTCCCATCCTACCTCATCTACGTTCTTGACATCCCATAATTGTCTCAATAGAGTCTTCTAGTAGCATGTTTGGTCCTCTTTCCCATTACTTAGAAAAGTGAGCCACCGATTTAGGTACAAGATATTATCATTATCGTTTGAACAATTAGACATCCAACCCTTAATCTTAATGACCCAATTGCAAGAGCAGAGCCCTACCTACTGAGTTATATCCCTCTAGCCAACTTGGAGCATGCATGAAAAAGAAAAATTAGTTTTTTATTATTTTCCTTGGCGTAGTTGGGCCATCTTGAATTTGAACCTGAGACCTCACTCGTGATGTAAATCATCACACCTACGGTTCATCCAATTGGAAAAGAATCAATAGTTTCCTTTTCGGGAATGATTCATAATCTCGAACACAATATACAACTATCCATTGTATTGCGCTCTCCAAGTGTGCTTGTTCCCTGTTCTTCCTTACCATGGTAAGTCTTTGTTCAATAAGACTGATGAGAACAAAAAAGAAGGTATTAAGAGATACTTTAAAATCCTTTTTCAAACCTTCCCCCATTTCGAGTTAAGAGATAGATAAATAGTGATATCCCATTACACTATTCGAGGGTTGAAATCAAGAAGTTTTTAAAGCCAATCATTATGTTGTTCTTATGACTAGATCCAATCTCCTGGTAGCTGCGGATAGGGAAATATAATTTTACGTTCTTCCTTTCGGAAAGGAAGGATTAAGAAAATCCTATTCATTACAATTTTCTCCAAATCCCAGGGAAAAGTATAAAATGAAAAAGGCTTGAATGGTACGATCCATATGTCACTCTAGAATAAAAAGGATGATCTCATAGTTATTAGGTGCTCTGTTCATTTGTGAATAATCGTTGTTAGGTGCTCTGTTTTTCTTTTCCCATTGAGGCCGAACCTAAACTTGTGCTCGAGAGATAGTTGTCCATATATTGATAAGGGATGTATAAATTCTTGAGAGGAGAGAAGATGTGGTGGTCCTACCTAGACCACATGGATCCCACAAATGAATAAATAGTTGTATCTACATTGGATCTCATTTGAATTTCCACATCTATCTTCTTGAGGAGAGGTTTGGTTTCAAACCCCGGTTTGAATATGAAAAGTATGCCATGGTAATGTGCCTTGGATGATCCACTTCTTATGGTTAGACGCAGATGAGCACATTGAACAATCTATGCGGCAAAGAGCCTACATAGTCCCGACACAATGACGCAATTATCAGAAGCAAGCTCTAGCGCTGAGCTAATAGCCCGTTGTGGGGGGCCTCCCATTGGAGCCCATTATGCCAAAAACGAGAAAAAACCCCATCCGTCACTTTCCTTATTTTTTTCTTCCCGGGTCAACCTTTACTTAGGACGACATAAAAGCATTTCCCTATTGCCCGTATTTCTTCTTCTTCTTCCTTTCTGTTTGCAAAAAGATTGATGTTGGTGAGAAAACAAAAACAAACGAACCCAAACCTCCATTTTCCATTCTAGATCTAAGCTTCCATTTGAGAAGTGTCAAGAGGGAAATTTGTTCCTCTCTACACGACGGTGCATGGGAACTATTTTATTTGAGGTGTCAGCGAGCGAGATTTTTCGCCGTGTTTGATTGTAGTAGTGAAAACGGTTGTAAAAGCAATAACTAAGGTAAGGGCTCCTTCCAAATTTTTAATTTGCATATAGGACCCTATATATGTGTTTGATGGGTGAATAATGTGTGAATTTGTGGAGATTAAATTTGACATGAATAATGTGTGAATTTGTGGAGATTAAATTTGATGTGATTAAGGTGTGATTATGTATGAATTTTTGGAGATTAGGTTTGAGGTGATTAATGTGTGAATAATGTGTGAAATTGTGGAGATTATGTGTTCATAACTGATAATATGTGTGTTATGAATTTTATTGAGGAAAATATGTTTTGAGTGTACTCTGTAATAAGTTTAAAATATCTGTAATAAGTTTGAAATATTATTAGTGTTAAATGAGTATTAAGGAGGAGTCTTTTAATATCTGCATTTACATAATGATTGTTGTGTAAAGAGTTAAAGTATGCTTATGTATTTCATAACTTATGGTGATCGTGATGGGCCACAATGTTACTAGTGATCGCGATGGGCCACGATGTTAAGTGGTGATCGTGATGGGCCATAGGATGATTTAACTATTGTGTAGGTCTGTGATAGACTACACTATAGTAAATTGTCATGATCTGTGAAGGGTGGCACCTCGGTAATTAGTATTTGCTTGTGATAAGCGATACAATTATAATTTACGACCCTCAAGGAGGGTTTTGATGGAAATTCAGGAATCATGCGCATTGGCATATACGCATTGCATTAGGGTGCTTGGCACGCGAGTCATGTTTGTTATACTATGATGATTGTATATACATACATACACAATTGTTGTTTGTTATTGTGTCGTAATTGCTAAGTGTTGTTGCTTGTCTTTATATCGTAAATGTTAAATGATTATGAACCATTTTAAAACTAAAAATCTACATGATTTTGCAGTTGTATTCGGCTACAACTCGTGTGTAGTCAAATACATATTTGTAATGTTTAGTTTATATGTGAAATTTCAACATCGTATTTGAATACGAAACCTTGTTTTCAAATACCAATATGTTGTTTATGCCACTAACTTAGCACTATTATTCTGCTACAAAATGTTGTATTCGAATACGAATATGTAGATTTTGCCACTAACTTACCACTTGTATACGTCTACGAAAATGATGTATATGAATACGACAGTGCAGTTTGTCAAAAATATTTTATTCCAACATTGTTTATGCATTTTTAACATATGAAAATCCTTTTGGTGAGTATGCTAAGATGAAAGTTGCTCATGAGCATTTAAACATAAGTTTTTCACAAAATGTTATTTGTTAATTTCTGTTGGTGACCCTTTACATTATTGTGGAAAATGGGTTTTGCCCTTAGATGATATCCTAGTTCATTCCATCGACTGTTATCTTGACAATGGAAACATTGTTAGACTCCCCTAACCCAGATTCGCCGACTTCTTGGGTATACGACCCCATCTCAAGCAAGGCTACTTATACGGAGAGGGGAGTGAGGACAAGTAAGAGAGTTGGAGCAGTACTTTTGTGCAGGTGTCTGCCGCGAATACCGCAGGGTATGAGCGATGTTTGATAGGTCTCATAGCCCTGGTGTATTTTTCTATTTGTATTACTTTGAATTATCGTCTCAAAAATTATTTTAGTTGGTTTGTGAATATGATGTAATTATTCAAGACTTTTGACGTTTGTGTTACGACATGGTATTTTATTAATTTGTTTTTGAAAGAAAAAAAATACACTTGCGCTGTTAAAAATTGGGGGGGGGGGGGGG
>JBBPBS010000361.1:9317085-9351182 GCA_037974835.1 Cicer judaicum
GGGGTTACATTGTGATATCAGAGCTTTGGTTAGCTTGTAGGTCAACCTGTAGTTTGGGAGTCGTTATCTGATCATGTGTCAGGGTGAGTTATCTGAGTTGTCAAGTCTAGTCAAGTTGTTATGTGTTGATGTAGTCGAAATTTATTTTTGGAATTATTCCAAGTGGTGTTAAGATTTCTTCTTGATTATGGTTTTGAGGAAACAATGCCTCCAAGAAGGAACGACACTGCAAGAGGCAACGCCAATAGGGATGATCAAATGGCTGAAGTAATGAATAACATGACTGCTTCTATTGTTGCACAAACAACTGCAAAGACTCTACGAGATCAGAAGAAGAGGGAAAGAGAGACCCGTGTTGTTGAGTCAAGGGGATTGGAAGATTTTTGTCATTACAATCCTTCAATGTTCAAGGGTGATGAGAGCCTAGAAAAAGATGATTAGTGGATTTAAGAAGAGGAAAAGATCTTTGAAATGATTAATTATCAAGCAGGAGTGAAAATCTACTATGCTACATATCTAGAGTTTTGGATGGAAATATCCCTTTTTTGAACTATTATTCCCTAAATGCCACACTTTGAAATTTTTTTCCCAAAATGCCACACTTTTTAAACTCAACAGGAAGTCTCTCCCTAGGGAAGCGACCTCCTGAAGAGGAAGCCTCTCTCTGGGGAAGCGACCTCCTACTCGAATCTGCCTTTTTTTGTTTTGAAAAAGTGTTTATTATTATTATTAATTTAATTATTTAAAAAAATAAAATATATTAATAAATTCGTAAATAAAATTTTTAAATAAAATTTATAATTTAATTTTTATTATTATTAAAATAAATTATTATTATACGTATAATTAAAAATTATTATAATTAAATTTAATTATTAATTTAATTATTTAAAAAATAAAAATACTAATAATAAATTAAAAAAATACATTAATAAATTATAAATAAATGTTATATTTTTATTATTGTTATTATGATAATAAATAATTATTATACTTTAATTAAAAATTAGTATATTTAAAATTATTAAATAAAAATATATATATATATATATATATATATATATTATAAATTTCAAAATAAATAAATGATAATAAAAATTGAATAATAATAACAATTAAATGAAAAGAAATTTATATTGCTAACATGAAAATTAAAATACATGAAATACATTAAATTAATAATAAAAATACATCAAATTTAAGTAGATGTGCCAGCAGCGTTTGGACAATGTTTTCTAGTATGACTAGAGACTCGACATAATCCGCATTTTCTTGGTACTCTTTATGTACTGTCCATTTTTGTTCTAATGCGTTTGCTCTTTAGGCGAACTTTCTTGACCCTCCGCATTAGTGGATTGTAACACACCTTAACACCTTCATATTGTGGCCAATATCCTTTTTTTGGTATGGGGTTGGAACACTTCATCATAGACTTTTAGTACCGTTTCCACCTTATACACATCAGGTATAAGACTCCAATTATTATATTTAATGCTAGAACATGTTGCTATCACATGTGAACAAGGCATATGTTTAGCTTGATATATTCCACAATCGCACCACTTGTTAGAAAGGTTTACACTGAAATGACCAATTGGTCGCCCTTCTATTGAAACCAGTGTCTCGTGCACCATGAAAGTATGGTTGCTCCGGTCAAAACTATCCACCCTATGACTATTGAATTTACTTATTTCCAATTTCATAAAATTTATGCAAGCTTTTGTGTATACCTGACCAGAAGCTAAAATTGATGCGTGTCGTTTTCCATGGTTGGAAATAGTGTCCCTGTTTTAAAATAAGTTGATTGGACCAAAGCAGTTATGGGAAGGTTTCGTGGGCCTTTTAATACTGCATTCATTGACTCCACAAGGTTGGTTGTCTTCTGACCCCAACGACTACCTCCATCGAATGCTTGAATCCAATCTTGTCGAGGTATATTGTCTAACCATTTCAAAGCCTCCGGATTTAGTATGCCGATTTCTCTACGGTAGTATCGATATGTAGGCTCATTGATCAAGTAACCTGTATTGAAACAGTAGACAATTATATAAATTAAGAATGAAATTACTTAAAATTACAGTAATTATAAAAATTAAGAATGAAAACTATTACCCATAGAAATAACTTTTTTCTTCAAAGCATTGTCTTTAAATTCCCTTGCAAAATTTTGTGAAATATTTCGGACGCAGAACATATGCTTTGACGGAGGATCTTGCCACCCATTTGCAGAATTATTATAAGCACTCTTAAGAGATTCATGTCTATCTGAAATCAAACAAATGTTGGCTTGTGGAGTGACAAATTTTCTCAAATTTTCTCAAATTTCTCAAAAAGAAACTCCAACCTTCTTTTGTCTCACCTTCCACAATAGCATAAGCAATAGGAATTACGTTGTCGTTCCCATCTTGTGCAACTACTACCAATAGAGTTCCTTTGTACTTGTCGTACAACCAAGTCCCATCAACTTGTACTATTAGTTTGCAGAATTTAAATGCAGATATACACGGATCAAAAGCCCAAAATAGTCTATGAAAAATCCTTATCCCACCTATCAAACTATTCTCATGATAAGCTGGGATGGTTTCCATTTCTATTTTAGTTCCTGGAGCAAACTTTTTCATAACCAACAACCATTGTGGGAGTTGATTGTAAGACTCTTCCCAGTTACTTATTGTGACATTGTCACCAAGCTGTAATTTTTTTCTAATGACATTCTTTAGACGAGCAAGGTTGCTTCCTGAATGTACTTTGAAAGCCTTTTATAGTCACTTATGAATGTTTTACCTTCAACTCCATCGACAATTGAACCATTATGATAAACAATACAAATTACTTGTTGAGCAGCCATGACTAAATGATTGATTGAGTATGAAATGGTAGAAGGTATGGTGAGATAGAAGGTGTGGTGAGATAGAAGGTGTGATGAGATAGAAGGTGTGATGAGATAGTAGGTATGGTGAGATAGAAGGTGTGATGAGATAGTGTATGTTTGGTTTCTATTTATAGAACATTTTCAAGATTAAATATTGGATACATTAATCTAATTGGTTGAAAATGTATGACAAGGATTGCCCTCCATAGATCATTTAGATCTATTGATAACTTTTATTCAATGGTCAAGATTAAATATTGGATACATTAATCTAATTGGTTGAAAATGTATGAAAAGGATTGCCCTCCATAGATCATTTAGATTCGTTGATAACTTTTATTCAATGGTCAAGATTAAATATTGAATACATTCATCTAATTGGTTGAAAATGTATGACAAGGATTGCCTTACATAGATCATTTATATCTGTTGATAACCTTTATTCAACGGACAAGATTAACTGAAACTGCGTAGGACTGGTCTTGGGCTGGGGAAACGACTTCCTGAAGAAGTCTTTGGCTGGGGAAACGACTTCTTGATGAAGTCTTTGGCTGGGGAAACGACTTCATGAAGAAGTCCTGATTGCATGTGAAATCGTTCCCCAAGGAAGCGACCTATAAATACGCACATGTTCTTCAATCTCTTTGCATCATTCTAGCCACAATTCCTTCCCCAACTTGTACACTCAAGTTCTTCAGTGTCTTTGCATCATTGAGTAATATAGTTAAAATTATCATGGAGCTATCTACAAATCATAGAGCTGACATCAAATATATTCAAGCATTTGTAAGTATTTTATTAATTGTTTTTCTTTAAGTTTTGTTATTTTTATTTATTTATTTAGTCTCATTAATTAATATTTTTATTTTATTTATTCTGAATTTTTAATTTCTTTAAGTTTTGTTATTTTTATTTATTTATTTAGTCTCATTAATTAATTATTATTATTTTATTTATTCTAAATTTTTAATTTCTTTAAATTTTGTTATTTTTATTTTATTTATTCTGAATTTTTAATTTCTTTAAGTTTTGTTATTTTTATTTATTTATGTAGTCTCATTAATTAATTATTATTATTTTATTTATTCTGAATTTTTAATTTCTTTAAGTTTTGTTATTTTTATTTATTTATTTAGTCTCATTAATTAATTAGTATTATTATTATTTTATTTGTTCTGAAATTTTAATTTCTTTAAGTTTTGTTATTTTTATTTATTTATTTAGTCTCATTAATTAATATTTTTATTTTATTTATTCTGAATTTTTAATTTCTTTAAGTTTTGTTGTTTTTATTTATTTATTTAGTCTCATTAATTAGTTATTATTATTTTATTTATTCTGAATTTTTAATTTCTTTAAGTTTTGTTATTTATTTATTTACATTCTCATAACATTTTCCTTCAAAAAAAAACACCAACAAAAAAAGGTATCGTGACACACTTATCGGACATGTTCCCGAGTTAAAATCATAGATGAATTGAAACATACAAAGATGATATAAACCAACTGAAAATTTATATAGCTAAAAGATTGGAAATCTTACAAACCCTCGATACTTGAAATCATGGGGATCCTTGATAAAAAAAAAAAAATCACGAAAAACTAATGTGTTACCTATTGATTTCATAAATCTAACAATTGTCACCTTTTAGTCTACTTTTTGGTTATACTCTATCTAAAGTCACTTGTCCACAAGATTTGAACTTGATACTAATTAGATTCATATTCATCATACACCCCCTACTTCGGAGTCATGAACATACTTCATTGGCTTTCACCACAGGTAAATCTCTAGAAGTTGGGTCGTCTATGTTGAACTTTCATCACTACCGATTATTATTTGATGTCATCAATCTAAAAAATGGCAAACCTAGTATGAATTTTTTATGACTATTGAAGAAAAACCTTAGTTAAACACAACTTTGAACACATTAACTATGCTCTCCCATATATATACGTGGGGCAAGGTCAACAATGAAAATGTTATCAAGTTTCCTCATGATCGTTAATGTTATTTAATTTGATCATATTGATGTGCCTCAATATTTTGAATATCAATAAATGCATTTTGTATTGTTTCCTTTTCCATTCGCACCCATCATATATTTCATTCTTACCAAACATTATTTTTATTTCTCTTCTTTAAACCATATACCAAACATATTTGGAAGTAGTTCATTCATAAATAAGATTGTTAAAATCTCATACATAATTTCAATCATGCTATAAATTCCATTGAATGTGAGAACGATATCAATAAATCCACTATTTGGATGGACTCCGAAATGCTGGGACATGAGATTAATGTCACGTTAATCCCCCTATACAAGTGGTTTTATCTTACTCATTGTTTAAATATGTTTTGAATATGTCAATCGCATGGGGAATTTGAAGTTTGCACCATGGATGTTCTAGCCGTCTACGAATCGAAAATGAAGATGTTGAACGTATATGAGGCTTGAATGTAATCCTCAATCAACTAAATCAAGAATGGAAAAGCTGGAATAAGAAGATGATCATTTTGTTTATACATATTAGACAAGTGTCTAATTAATATTGAAGCTATTTTCCATTATGTCCCTCAATAATATAATCAACTAGCTGACTGTAGCTACTTTATCTTTAATATTCAAAGTGAGTCTCTATGAAGAATAGTTGTTCACAAGAATAAAATTCACGACTACCCTACTCATTATCAAATGTATAAGAAAATTATATGGAAAATTCTCGTACCAAACATTACCTCGTAACTATAGAATACCCTCCATGAGTATCAGCCTATAACTGGGGCACCCCTTTGTTTCATATAATATAGAATAAAGGCAGTGTGACCCACTCAAACAAAAATCCCCTTATCAAGAGTAATGATATGTGTTGACCGAACGAATTCAATTCAAGATAAATGTTGATTGCCTTATGTCAAGGAAAATTATTTCAAAAGATCCTAAAAGAAGAACATATGAACTTTGAAGCTTCAAAAGAAAGAATTAGCATTCAAGAATATTTCACATATCTAAAAGGACTAGCAAGATAAATGAACTCCCAACTATATGAGCCTCCAATACCATAAAAAAGTACATTCAAGTGTGGCTTTGATCCAAACCAATATGGATCAAGAAGACTTATCACAACTTGCACATATTGATGCTTCAAAAAGTATTACATCTAAATGAAGACCCGCTAGGTTGAAAACCCGAAAGGGCGACCTAGGCAAAAATTAGGGTGCAAAATAATAATAATAATAATAATAATAATAATAATAATAATAATAAATACCCGTTAGGTTGAAAACTTGAAAGGGCGACCTAGGCAAAAATTAGGGTACAAAAAATAATAATAAATACCCGCTAGGTTGAAAATCTGAAAGGGCAACCTATGCAAAAATTAGGGTACAAAAAATGAATAAAAACTTGCTTGGTTGAAAACCCGAAAGGGCGACCTTAGCAAAAATGAGGGTGCAAAAATTCATGAAAACTTTGTAAGTTGAACACCCAAAAGAGTGGCCTAGGCAAAAGTTAGAGAAAAAAAAGCCCCATTAGGTTGAAAATCTGAAAGGGCAATCTAACAAAAATTAGGGCAAAAAAAAAAATAGAATGAAAGAAGATCACTTGTTTGAGAATCTAAAAAAGGATGATCAAAGAATATAGCTTACATACACACATCAAAGTTGGAGCTGAACATATTCTGAAAGACGGTGGATATAGATTAGAGCTAACCATATCTTTCAAAGTAGGTTAGTAACATGATTGAAATTGTGGCTTGAGTTATTAGCACACCTATTTTGTGAAAAACTACTAACAAATTGGGCCATTTACGTATATGAGAATACCTTATCTTCTTTTCTTTCTATGAATCTTTTTTTTTTTTTTTTTGTACCATAGATTTTCTCATTAAATATTATTGTCTGAACCTTCCTTCACTACTTTCTTGTGTTATAAATCTTTTTTTCTTTTCAAAATGAATTTTTATGATAGTCATATGTGGGGTCACATATTATGTGAATGTCAAGAGGTCAAAACTAGTATGATGTCTTTACATTTAAGGCAGGGGCCACTAAAGAACAAGTTGATGATGTAAGAAAAAATCTCTTTAAAGATCAAAAGGACAATCACCACCATTTATTTGAACTGGTGCGCATTTTTTGTCCATGAATCAAGGATCATGTCCGTAAAGAGATGAAAGAAATAAAAAAAAAACTGAAAAAAAAAAAGTTGATTGAAATTTTTTTTTTAAAAAAAAAGATGAAAATGTTCATTCATTAAATGCATTCATGACATTTTATATTTAGTGGTTAAATTTAAAATTGAGACACTAACCCACACCCAATTATTTAAGAGACGGGACATTGACCCACATCATCTGATTTAAGAGCAGGGATGACTAGCCCTCATCCTCTAATTTAAGAGTTGGGATGACTAGCCTTCAGCCTCTGATTTAAGAATTAGGCCGCCCCAACAAATATTTTGTTGATATATTTACAGATGAATTTTGAGTCCCATAGGAAGCTATTACTGAAAATACTAAATGAAGCCCACGTCACTCAAGATATCCCCTTTGACAAATTTGGAGACATCATAAATAACATTACTACGAACAGTCACCTAACATTCATAGATGGCGAACTGCTCGCGAAGAAAGAAGCCATAACAAAGCGTTGCACATTTCAATAATGTGCCTCAATCATATATATCAAGAGTCCTTGTTAAAGATTTCGATGGGAGTCGTAGACAAATGAAGGGATAAATTGAACTCCCAATTCAAATAGGCCCGGTCACTTTTGAAATCATGTTTCATTTGATGGATATTGTACCCGCCTATAGCTGCTTATTGAGGAGACCATAGATCCATTATATCGATGTGTTGCCATCAACCCTACATCAAAGTTAAAGTATATGGTATATGACCAACTGATAACCGAGTCAGAAGAGGAAAATTTGTTGGTGAGTGAGTTTTCTACCACACCGTACGTTGAGATGATAGAGTAAGCTCTAGAGATCGCCTTCCAAACACTAGAAACTGTGGACATTGTTTACGTTGAGACGACAACATAGAACCACATCTATCAAACACAACTATTATTGTGGTTAGATTCATGTTAAGTAGAGGGCATCATCCATGACACGGTTTGGGGAAGAATGAAGAACGACTCAAAGAAAGGAAAGACAAACAAGATTCATATTGCAGTAGCTAGAGATGATCTTTCCATCGATGATGCTAATTGCATTCGTCTATATGATGCAAAAACAAAAACAAAAAATTGGGAGACAATCAAGTTGCCTGTAGTATTCAATGCAATTCTCATTTTTGAGAATAATTCTTTCACATATGATTGTACTAAAATTCTGCCACATAATTTTGACCATCTTACTAATCAGGCAATAATGGATAATGAAGAAGGTTATGAATTTCCCCTAGAATTGGTAAAATCGATAGAAAACGAATGCGAGGCATTATGCCCCATAAGGAACCAATAAAAGTGATTAATCTAGGGAAAGAAGAAAATAGAAAGGAAATTAAAGTCGACATTATCTTAAAGAAAGAAGTATATCATGAACTAATCGAAATCCTACAAGAATAGAAAGATATTTTTGCCTCATCATTTTAGGATATGTATGGATTGGATACTAGCATAGTGGAGCATAAATTTCCCTTAAAATCCAATTTTTCTTCGGTCAAACAAGAATTAAGGAGAATAAAGTCCGATATGTCATTAAAAATCAAGGAAGAAGTAAAAACATTGACGTTGGGTTCCTAACTTTGGCAAATTATCCCCAATGGATAGCTAATATTGTACTGGTGCTGAAAAAGGATGGCAAAGTTCGAATGTGTGTCGACTATAGGGACCTTAACAAAGCCAATCTTAAAGATGATTTCCCGTTACCTCACATTAATATTTTGGATGACAATATGGTTCACAATTCACTTTTTCTCCTTTACGGATGCTTGCTCAAGATATAATCAAATCAAGATGGCAGCATATGAAGAAAAAAAAAACTTTCATCACCCCTTAGGGAACATTGTGTTACAAGGTAATGCATTTTGGTCTAAAGAATGTTGGGGCAACCTACCAAAGAGCTATGGTAACTTTATTCCATGACATGATACATAAAGAGATAGGAGTTTATGTAGATGACATGATTGCTAAGTCACAAACAAAAGAAAAACATGTGATTGATCTAAAGAAACTCTTTGAAAGATTCTGAAAGTTCAAGATAAAACTTAACCCCTTCAAATGCACTTTAGATGTACGGTTGGATAAATTGTTAGAATTTTTGGTTAGTCAGAAAAGAATAGAGGTCGATCCATATAAAGTTCGAGCCATTTTGGAAATGTCTCCCCAAAGTACAGAGAGAGAGATTCGCAGTTTTCTTGGGAGACTAAATTATATTTCAAGATTTATATCACAACTAACTGCCACTTGTGAATCGATCTTTAAACTTTTACTGAAAAAATATCAAATGGTTGTGTAGAACGAAGATTGTAACATAAAAACATAGAAAAAAAGTTATTTAGGAAATGGTTGTAACATACAAAGATTAGCATGAGATGTTGTCATTTACACTATACGGGTATTGTACCTCGATATGCACTTCAACTAGGGCAACCCCTATGTGCCTAGTATATGGGATGGAGGTTGTGCTACCCATTGAAGTAGAAATCCCCTTTACTAAGAGTATTAATGAAAGCCAAACTAGAGGAATCGGAATGGATACACACATGTTTCGATCAATTGAGTTTAATTGAAGAACAAAAGGCTGACGGCCTTATGCCATGGACAACTATATCAGAAAAGAATGAAAAGAGCATACAGAAAAAAAAAATACGAGAAGGACACTTGGTGCTAAAATGATCTTACCAATTCAAAAGGATTATCGTGGAAAATGGACCCCTAACTATGAGGATCGATACGTCGTGAAGAAAGCTTTCTCAGACGTCGTAAAAAAGTATCATATTTAAATAATGAATACCCTCTAAGTTGAAAACCTAAAAGGGACAACCTATGCAAGAATTAAGGTACAAAAATAATAATGAATACCCGCTAGGTTGAAAACCTAAAAAGGAGACCTAGGCAAAAGTTAGGGAATAAAAAAAAAGCCTGCTAGGTTGAAAATCTAAAAGGGCGGCCTAGGCAAAAATTAGGGTACAAAAAATTTAATAAATATCTGCTAAATTGAAAACCTGAAAGAGCAACTTGGGAGAAGAAGAACAAATATATATATATATGTATATACACACACACTCAAAAGGACATGATCAACAAAAATGGATCGGACTATAACACAAGAATAAAAGTTGTTTACAATAAAAGGCAGACAACAACACTAATTCTTCTTCAAAATAAAAAGAGAAAGAAAGAAAAAGAAAAAAGAGAAAAAGACGAAAGAGAGATCAAAGATATCAAGTCCAAAAAAAATACTCACACCCGAAGCCGAGAAAACCACCCGCATGTTGAAGACGGGAAAACGACTTGCACCTTGAAGCCGAGAAAACGACCTACATGTTAAAGTCGGGAAAACGATTCGCACTCGAAGCCGATAAAATGATCCGCACATTGAAGCCGGGAAAATGACTCACACCCAAAGCCGAGAAAACGACCCGCGTGAAGTTGGGAAAATGACTCGCACCCGAAGCCGAGAAAACGACCTGCATTTTAAAGTCGGGAAAATGACTCACATCCAAAGCCGAGAAAATGACCCGCACATTGGAGCCGGGAAAATGACTTGCACCCCGAAGCATCTAAAGGCGAGAAAACGACCCGCATGTTGAAGCCTGAAAAATGACTCGCGCCTAAAACCGAGAAAACGACCCACATGTTAAAGTTGGGAAAACGACTTGCATTCTTCTAAAAAATTATTTTTGGACAAAATTAGAGTTGTTATATTTACTTATTGTTACTTTGATTCTCAAGTAAATTCTAAGTAAAGAGAGGCAGTTGTTGACACCTAATTTTGTTCAATTTTTATTTATTTTTTACTTTTTTATTAAAAAAGGAAATAATAATAATAATAATAATAATAAATATATAAATATATGTGAAGAAATAAAAAAATAAAAAAAATAATTAGGGCTATAAGCTTTAAACAATCACAAGTGTTTTCAGTTCTTGTTCAAACTCTTTTCTAAAATATAAAAGAAAAATAAAAATAAAGGAAATTGAAAAGAAATGAGTTGATGGTCATAAAAATCGATATAATGATGATCAAAATAAATGGAAAAAAACCGAAAAGAAATGTATTGATGATCATAAAAATCAGAATAGTGGTGATCAATTGAATAGAAAAGAAATCGAAGAAATGAATCAATGCCAATAAGAATCAGTATAATTGTGGCCAATTAAATGAAAATAAACCAAAAAAAAAATAGATTAATGGTAACCAATTGACAATTATTCTCTTGTCTTTTATAATCTACACCTAAAAGTCTATAAATAGTCTGACACAACAGGACAAATGTGGGCACAATTGGAAACACAAATTGAGAGCACAGAAAAATAGAGAGATTAATTGGCAAAAGAGAATAAGAGATTCTGATCTTGAAACAATCGGTCTAGCACAATAACAACTCAGCAGTAAGGTATCATTTTTTTTTTTCTTCTAATTTTCTGCTTATTAGTCTTTGTTTTGCATCTTTTTTAAAATATATTTTTTTTCTCTTTCTATTTTTTCTGTTTATAATAAGTAAACTCATATGTTAAGCTTTTAATTTTTTTTTTAATTGTTTAATCCTAAAATTGTTTTTTTTGCAACACAAAAATAAAAAAAAATAACTAATTGATGTTTATAGACCGAGAAAATGAATTTCACCATATTGTAATATAATAGAAAATTCATAATATGTCTTTATCAAATAAAATAAAATAAAATCATAACTACAGATAAATGTTTTTACCCTTAGGATTAGAATTAATGGTCGCTGCTGCCGGATGAAATTCATCATCCCTCGCTCCACCATATTACTCACTCTCAATCGTTGGTGACCTTTGTGTTGCGACATATCCGACAACGTATGAGCAAATCATTTAACAAATTATTTCACTGTCGTGTCCATCTGTCTCGTTCACATACCGCCACGTTACATTATTTTTTTTAAAAGAAAAATTATTATTTTTCTTTACTTTAAGACAAATATAGAAGATATAATCCATGAACAAATATTATTATTATTATCATTATTATTATCATTATTATTATTATTATTACATTTTTTTATTTTTTTTATATGTAGATAAATAAAAAATAATAAAATCCGTCAACACATAAATACTTTCTACCCAAAAACTACGTGTGTTTTGATTTTCTTATTGCACTTAGGGATACATAGAAGTAAGGTTTTTCCCTTGTCAAACAAAATTAATAAAAAAAATTTTTTTTTTCTTCTTTTATTAATGTAAATAATTTAATTTCTTTTTTTTAATTATTCTTATTCGGGGTAAAATTAAATAAATAAATAAATAATTTGTATATAATTAATTATAAGGTAAGTATTTTAATGGACGTTGTAGGGTGGTAATACTTTTCTACTCGTAATCAACTCCCATATCCAAATTTTTGATAAAAAAATCATTATTTTAGGTTTTATCCAATTTTTCCTTTAATAAAAAAAAATTGGTGGCGACTCCTTTTTCGCGGACAAACCAGACGCGACAATCCTCTAATCAAACATATACATAAAATTCATTCGATACTTAATATCACAACAATATCAAATAACACACATTTAACGAAATTAAATCAATCAACACCTAATGAATATTTCTATTCCATATTTTATTCTCACAATTTCCATATTTGCATATTAATTAATTTATCCCACAAAGGGCTGCTGTCATACATAGCGAGCCCCAAATGAATTATTGGGAAATACGATTTTCTTGTTCATTTCACAATATATTATACTCATGAATTAAAACGCTCTCTCACCTCTTACCTTATTTTGACGCTTTCACACACGAATATGATTCTACAAGCAAACAACAACCTTTGTTCTTTGACTCTTTTTCTTTCAATCGATCTAATTCGACGGTTTATGAGTAAACGTTAAAAATAAATTATGAGAAGACACTCCAATAACAAATTTTCGAAATTCGGTTAAGGTAACTTACCATAAATCAGAACACCAATCAGTAGATAATATAGCCACTTTTTGCACGATCGTTTTGGCATTGGTTTCACTCAAATCGGACTTACGGTGAAGAAGAACGGATCAAAATAAGGAATTTTATAAACGGAGAAGTCGGATATTTTAGATTGGGATGGTTAAAATTTTGAGGAAAAATGTTTATTTGACTATCTAAATGAATAAAATAATATATTTAAATTTGGACAAGAAGAAAGTTTTCTTTTCTAGAATAGTTATGATTATTGATGCCAATTTTCTTCCTTTTCTCTCAATTGGCGGCTGCCCTGTTTGGTCACATACTAATTCTCCCTCTTTGTGATATATTTCTTTCTTTCTTTTTCAATTAAATTCTTTTTTTTTAATTATTTAATTAGGGTTTACCGTTACATATGAGTTTAACCCATAAAACACATTTTCCTCTTTTCTTTTATTTATTTATTTTTAAAACAAAACAAATAATTACCAAAATTATTTTTTTAACACAATTGAATTATTAAATTATTTCAAAAATTATTTTTTATAAAATAAAATAATTAATATTTTAAAATACATTAATAATCAAAACTCTCATATTCAAATTAATCATTATAATTATTCTTATTTTTCCAAATGCTCACATCAAATTACTACCATCGTTAGAAAATATTTGAAATAAATAAATAAATATAACATCAATACTTTATTAATTACTAAATCATTATAAATACGTATAAAATCATCATACCATAACAACTATAAAAATAAAGGAAATCAAACACAATATTACTACTATTCCAAGATAATTATTTATAAAATAAGTAACTAAAAATAGAAAATAGTTATAAATAATTGAAACATCATTATGTAGTCAAACACCCAAAAAAGTATTACATTAATTGCATATGCGTATATACAAGTAAAATCACATAAAATCTTATTCTTTAAAATATTACACTAAATACTATTATTTTTAAAATGTATATAAAATAAAATATTTATTATTAATATCACTCGTATAATATAATGCGTATCAAACTTGCACATCATAGAAAACATCCATTTGACGAAAATTAGTCACAGACTTTATCAACATACATTCAAAAATAATTTAACATCAAATTAATTATTTAAAATCCTATTTAATTAATAAAATAGTTTATTATAAAATTTAGGGTGTTACACCGCTAACTCGGTATCAACAATATTGATTTCTTTTTTGAGACTCAATGAGCTACCTATATAAACACAAAAAATTTATAAAAGTTTGTTCACTACCAAAATTTATCCAACAACATCATAATCTCAAAATTGAATCTTTTTCACACACAAAACCTTTAAAACCAATTGATCTACAATATTTATTTAAAACTAAATAAAAATGAATATTTTCTAATCCGCACATACACACAATCAATAATTGAAATCTTTTTGGAAGAAAATTATTTTATCTTTCAAGTTATATCACTCAACCATTAGAGCACAAAAATTTAAGTTAATAAAGTACTCTAAACTTCTTCTTTAAGCTAAAATATCTAAGAGTAATTAAAAAGTACAACATTTTTAACTCCAAACATATTATTTCACAATCTAACTCTTAGCTCAAACTCATCAACTTAGTTAAAATTTGAATTTTTTCACAACTTTAACAACTATAAATTTTCTTATAATATTTTAACTTTAGTTCAAACTCATTTATTTGAAAACAACTCATTACATAATCAAACACATCCAAAAATCAATGATTTTTTTACATTACAACACATGATTTTAAGCCTCATAATTTTTTTTAAGGGTTTGGTTTAATTTTTTTGTTACTCAAGTTACTGACACTTGTAATTAAGTCCACATTTAAAACAAAGTAGTGAGTAAAATAAATAAACATCTCCTTCTGTCTAAAAGGGTGTTCACGACTTTGAAAGGAAGAGGGAGGGGTTTGTGTTTCTCATCTCATTTAAATTAACAACAACACAAGTCCGAAGAAGTATTAATAACACAACAAGAAAAATCACTTATTTATGGATAAGAAATTTTGCAACAAAAACACTCAAAAAAAAATCTTATCACTTCTATCCAACACAAACACAAAAAAGAAGAACACATGACCCTTTTTTTTAGAATCTATCAAAAATCATGGAGATCAATTGATTTCTTAAGAAGAAAGTTGAAACTTTACCTATCTTCCCTGATGATTCAACCTAGCATAAGAAAAGGAGAAGGAAAGTGGAACTCACTGATCTAAGAACACCACTAGCTTCACAAGACCAAGTTCTAACTTTCTCCTATTGGCTAATTCTCCAAAAGACCTCTCAATCTCTCTCAAAATCACTTGGTAGCTCACTAACTTTAGAGCACCAACACTTCATAAATAAAGGAAAAGGAAAAATGAAAACCTGGAGTGTGGAAAACAGAAGGATGGTCATGGGTTTCATAAGAAATAGGGAGGACAATTTTTTTCTTCTTACCTTACCAAAACAAATATCATTATAATTAAAATATCTAGATAGTTTACTAAAACCATCATTATATCATCTAATCACTCTTACACAGATCACATCCCTCACATCTAGTACTATTTTAGTAAAAGTATATACTCTCATTGGAACTCCAACAATAGATAAATTTATTTCTAACACACAACCTCATAAATTTTCTAATGATAATAAAATTCTCCATACTTATATAAATTGCTCCTCAACGAATAACCTTAACTGGATCTTTAAAATCTAATTTTTGTACTTAACTTCCTAAAATAAGAATTGGGCGACTGACTAAGCAACACATTAAGTATTAAATACATTCAAATAACAAAAATTAGGGTTTAAAAACTAGGGTTCTTACAAAATGTATCAGCACACTCAGAAGTATGAAGCTCGAATTTGCAGATTTGAAGCTGAATTGTGTATGATAAAAAAAGAGTCTTAAGATTAACTTAAAAATAAAACAAGTGATTGATGATTTGTAGCTTAGACTCTTGCGCTTCATGTTTAACATCCAGTCCTATTTATAGATGAGGAGAGCTTTAGTTTGCTGATGGAAAAAGAGCTATTGGACACGAGAATCCATAAAACAATCTTCTTGATGTGGCGTCTTCATGTTTTAGTATAGTTCAAAGATAATGTTTTTTTTTCTAGAGAAAAACGTTCTTTTGCTTTTTGTGTCAAAAAACGTAGCTTAGAAATTTGAGCAAGGGGACACTGCTAATTGCTTTTCTAATAGAACACATGAAAGGGAAAAACAACAATTGTCATTTGTACTTGCAAGTGGTTGAACAAAAAAAATGTGTTTTCCAAAAACGTGAGCCAACATAAGTATGCCGAAGTGTGAGTTGGTTTGCTCATATTGTTCTAAATTGTTGGAACCAAGATGGTTTTGAAGAATAAATTTCTTACTTGTTTTGTTGATAGCAAAAGTTATTTTGTGGAAACAATTTAATGTACTAATGTTCTAATTAAGTGTGTAGAAAATAGAACAAACATGTACATTCCAGACCAAATATATGATCAATGGAAACAACACAATTAGAGGAAACGCACCTTGTGCAATGATTAGAGGAAGCAACACGATAAGAGGAAACATGTTATATGCAATGATTAGAGGAAACAACATTATCAAAGGAAATATGCTCAATTGTGCGTGCATTTCGCTCCCTTTGATGTGCTCACTATGAAGTACTTAGTATGATAAACTCACTCTAACTCTGAAATGCAACATATTATGATAAGTTGCCTCTACCTCTAAAAGAAATTTAACACAAACAAATTATTAACTCTACCTACCTATAATATTTTGACTTTGTCAATGATATTCACATATTATCATCTAACTCTAATTATTATCCGTCTAACTATGAAGAAAGTCAATGTCTCTGAGAAAAATCAACTCTTATGATAAAAGTCAATGGATTTGAGAAAAGTCAACGCAATAGTTTTCATTTACAAAAAAGTCAATGACTCTGATAGAATTCAATGACTCTAGAAGATGCCTATGTTTTAGAAAAAGACTTGGAAATATTCTACAACAAAAAGCCCAATTGATTACCTAATGATTGCATTGAATGGAAATATATTGGCTAAGTGTTTTTAATTGCTAGAAGCGGTTTGCAAAAAGACTTCATCACTAGCAACGATAATAATTTTTGAATTTGCAGAAATAGTCAGAATTAAAATACCACTTTATCGCAACGTTCAAAACATCGATTTAGATATGAACAAAATTGACACAAGGCAACATTTCAATTTAATGTTGAAGCAAGACAAATGTTCCATAATTGAGTTTATAAAAGGAATCCTATCTTTTTAAGGGAAGATACATAACAACATTGAACAATCATACAACAATTGTCACCAAACTACTTTGCTCAAAAATTGAAAACCTTGATACAATGAATCCACAAGAACTGAACAAAAACTCTAAGCAAATTTTGGACTTGGAACTTTGAATCAAATTGAAGAACTTTGAATCAAACATCAAAGTTGGTCCAAACATTGAACATCAAAACAAATTGATCAACGATACTTAGAAAAAAATTCAAACATATTTATTGTTTGAATATTAAGCACTTGTACAAATACAAATTCATCTTAAGGGCTAGATAGTGTTGGACACATACATATCCTCTCATTGAGAGTTAAACACCAAACAAACTATTGTAAATTGGTCTATAGTGGCTGTTGTTTTTGCCTCAATGTGTTGCAGGTGTAACTAGAAGGTTGAGTAGACTTAACTGAGTGATAGTGTTTTGTAATTCAGATTGAATTACTAAAAGAAATCCTTTAGGTGAAGGTATTAGATATAGTCAGCTAGTTTGATGGTGAACTAGTATAAAAATTCTTGTGTGTTCTTCTTCTTCCCTTTGCTTTTATTTTCTAAATTGCTTTGATCACTAAGTCATGATTAAATTTCAAAAACAATTTTAACAAACAATAACACAATTCAAACCCCTCATTTCTTATGTTATTGAAACTTCATAAATGAAATATGTAAACAATGCCAAAATTGAAGATAGATCAATCAAAACCTTTATTTTATACATAAGAATGTTCTTTCACAATTCCTCAAATAAGCTTGTTTGTGCAATATGTCTAAAATGCACTATTCTTGAAATGACTTCAATTACAAATTGCTCCTTTCCATTTCCAAGTTCACTTAAAAATATTTAAGATGATGAAACTTGCTTCAAGATGAGAAATAATATTATGTCACAAGAATATAGTAAAGAGTACGTTCTTCAACATCATACATAACATTCTTACTATGTAATTTTGAGTGATATTTTGTTCTTTTTGTGAGTGAGATATTTAAATTAAAATCAATTCCTATTATCAATCTTAAAACACTCAAAAACGCAAGTTAAATCACAAAATGATCATAATCTTAAAAATATAATTTAAAATATTTGATATCTTTATAAACATCAAATTAAGACTTTGCCTCAACAATATATACTCCATATCGTTATAAACATCAAATTGAGACTTTGCCTCAACAATATATACTCAATGACTATTAAAAAATAACTACATTTATGAATATTAAGACTTTTATTTTAGTGAATAGGAGATTTAATTATGTACAATTAATTTTTTATATTTCCTAAAATACAAATTTTGATTTACTATTGTCTATTTTGAATGTGAAATATTCACCTAAGAAATAACGTAGAATCAAAAGAAGTAGTCTTAAGTCCTATCTACCATCTTTTATAAGAAAAATAAAATAAAGAGAGTATATATTTGTGCAGAAGTGTGAACAAGACTTTTTTGACCCCAAATGTGAACAAATAGAAATGCTCGCAAAATTAAAAAAAATAAAAGAAAATAAATAAATACCTCGCCAACAGCTTCAAGGAAATCGAATGCAACGCGAAACGCCCCGTTACAGTTCGAAAGAGCAGAGCGAATAACAATTTGGATTGAACGGGGTGTTTTTTGATTTCCAAAAACACTAGATAACTGATTATTGACCATTATCATCATATAAACAATTATCAAGTACTTTAAATTAGATCTTTGATTTGGATCTTCATTTTTGAATCTACAAAAATAATAATCATCAATTTAGGGATTCATTTCAACCATGGAAAGCATAATGAGCAAACTTCGAAATCTCGACGCGTATCCTAAAATCAACGAAGATTTCTATAGTCGCACGCTTTCAGGCGGTGTCATCACTCTTGCTTCTTCCATTCTCATGCTCTTGCTTTTCTTCTCCGAGCTTCGTAACTCCTTTTTCTTTCGTCGTTTTGTTTTTTTTCTTTTGTCGTTTTGGTAAGGATGAATCTCTAAATCTCATTTCCGTTTTTGCTACTGTTTTAGGGTTGTATCTTCATGCCGCAACTGAAACTAAGCTTATTGTAGATACTTCTAGAGGAGAAACGCTGCGTATCAATGTAATCTTTCGTTGAAATTTTAATTTTAAATTGTTGGATTTTTTTTTTATTGCAATGTGTTCATTATTTAATTATTGTTATGTAATGTTGTTTGGATTGTTTGCTTCATGAAGTAATTGATTTTTGTTGTTTTGATGTTGAAAGTGCAGTTTGATGTTACATTTCCTGCACTACCGTGCTCTATACTTAGTCTTGATGCCATGGACATAAGCGGGGAGCAGCATCTAGATGTAGTACGTATCTTTATGAAAATCCTCTAGTTTTTTTCTTTCAATTTTGAGCTTGAGCAACTAGTAGTTAGTAGTTTTTTTTTTTTTAATATTTCTGATGTTTATTAAAGAATGCTTATAGACCTGAACACCAAGGATAAAAGGATGAATTTGTAACAATTGTATTTATCTTTTGTTTTAACTCTCAGAGACATGATATAATCAAGAAAAGAATAGACTCTCATGGCAATGTGATAGAAACAAGGCAAGACGGAATTGGTTCTCCCAAGGTAAATAATATTATTATTTGTCTTTCTTGTGACAAATGTGTTTTGGTAATTAACATTTTTATAAATGTTACTTGATTACTGCTGTGAGTAGATTCACATTTTTTTTTCATTATTGTTTCTACATATCTCACATTGTAAACAATTTATGAAGTTTTTACAAGGTTGACTAGCTAAAATTATTTAAGGGATATGTTCGCCTTAGGAAATGAAATTTTATCATTGTCAGATGTCTCATGCACTTTAAGATGCAAATTCTATTAGGTTTTGCCGTTCTTAAGATAGAACTAGTTCTGCTTTATCCAGAATTTCTTTTGTATTTCTCTTGTTCACACTTCATTTGTAGAACATTTTCTTTATATAACATTTTAACTGTTTCTTTGCCCAGATTGAAAAGCCCTTGCAAAAACATGGAGGTAGGCTTGAGCAAAATGAGACTTATTGTGGATCCTGTTATGGTGCTGAGTTGGTAAGCCTGGTTTTAAGTTATAGTTTATTAGAATAAAGGATGTTATATTTTATTGCCTTATTCTAGTATTGATTGCTGGATAGAAGACAGTGACCATTATTCGTTACTACATTGCATAATACAAATAATTACATTATTCGTTACTACATTGCATACTACATTGCATACTACATTGCATACTACATTGCATAATTATTCGTTATTCGTTACTACATTGCATACTACATTGCATAATTACATTATTCGTTACTACATTTGCACTCCTGTTTGCTCCTAAATATTTAGGAGGACTTGTTTGTCCTCAATAAACAGCTTTTGACAAGGAAGGATTAGCTGTGAAGTCCCTGCAACTTTCTTCCTTCTATCTAATAGCATATTCATGAAATGTTCATAGAAAACTATAGGTCAAACCATTACGAGAGGTTTTGAAATAAATGGTCTAGGCTCATTATTGATTAGGGGAGGGGAGATACATGTGGGATAAGTTGAAGGCTATGTAGTCAATGGCGGATAGCGTAGCGTAATGGATGACCCCCAAAATGCTATTGCGGTGTAGCGCTTAGTGGTGTGGCTGCTATGCTTAAGTCTGGGGGTGAGAAAAACAGGGGAGAAGAAGAGGTTTGGTGAGAGAACAGGGAAGTGAAGGTCGCACCGGAGTCGTTCATAGTCGTGCTGGAATCTCACGGCAGGAAAAGTTGCATAGAGGTGATGAGATGAAGGTTGCAGCCAAGCAAAGGAGACGAGAGGTTGTGAGTGAGAAGAAATAATAGATTGCAAAAGGAAAAACCCTAATTGGTTCAAAAAGAATAAAATGCAAGGGCTATTTGTCTTTTCGCAGAATAAATGAGGGCGCTTTCTGTCTTTTCACGATAAATAAGGCCTTTTTCGTCTTTTTGTGATAAAAAATGAGGGCTTTTTAGTCTTTTTGTGAGAAAAAACAAGGGCCTTTATGTCTTATTCTCCTATCTTCACTGTGTCGGTCATATTCTCCCTGCTTTCAATGCTATTCCTCTGCGATTTTGCTGCCACGAGCAGCGTTACAGCCACTACACTGATCCTCGCTGCTACTGCGTTTTGCATAGCGTCAAACCTCCGCTACGCCATGCAATGCCGTGGTTGGGACCGCAACCACCGCTATTGACTACAGAAGTTGAAGGAGAAAGAAAAAGGAAAAAAACCAGAATGGACACTAACTATATGGGGGGAAGGGATAGCGGTAAAAAACCGTGAAAGGGGTCTGGAAACTTAGCAATTGTGTATTAAAACGTTGGCTGAGAAGAAGGGTTGGCTCTCTGTCTGAGAACAGTGGTAATATTTCTCTTTTATGTTTTGGATTTCTTCATCTTGTAAGGAGCTGATAGGGCCCTTAGGCCTATAACTAAAGATGACCCAATCAGTGGATCATACTCACAAGAGCACCAACCCTTGAAAGGGCAAGGAAATGTAAACGGGAGTTAGTTAGGATATTCCCTGATTTCAGGGGAATTTCTGTTATAAGAGAGAGGATATAGCAGAGGGGGGAAGTCATTCAGAAAACATTTAGAACTTTGATATGAGGGATTTCTCTTTGGTTTACGAGCTTTTGCTCTGGTTTAGGAGTCTTGACTCTGGCTTCATTTCTGCAATTTCCTACCGTAAGAGCTGTAAAGATAATTTTTCATTCAATAAAATACACTGTTTCTTGTTCTGAAATTGAGTTCTATCATTGGTCTGACCTGCCGGATACTCAAAATGAGCCATGGTGATTGACGACGCTAATGCCACCAAAGATGACTGATTTTAAGAGATGTTGAAGATGCAAATGGAGATGGTTGAAGACTCGATGCAACAAGCATTGGAAGATTTTTGTCACGCTGCTGGTTGAATTTGCAAAACTGCAGAATTGACCCATACCAGAGACACCACGTCCATCCTCTGGTGATGAATCTGCGTCTGTATTCATGATGGCAGTAAAGAAGGTTGAACTGCCGTTGTTTGATGGCGATAATCTAGTTGGATGGATTATGATAGAACCCAGACTTTCAAGAATGTAAACTGTTTATTATTTAATCTGAAATGGTGAGCTTGAAGCTCTACAATGGTGGAAAAACAGTAAAGAAAAGACAAACAAGAGTTCTAAGAACTCCTAATCCAGAGCCAAACTCCTAACCAGAGAGAAAACTCTCCTAACCAACTCTAACAACTTTTCTGAACACCCCTAACTTCTCCTCCCTCTAACTTATAACAGAGACTATAACATAATCCCATAAAATTAGAGAATATACTAACTCTTATTCTCTAAACAACTTAACTATTGGGCTAAGGCCCAATATTTGGTATCCTATCACTACTGTCCCCTTGAGAAACAGCCTTGTCCTCAAGGTTGAATTATGCATCCCTGGCTGCCAAATCTTTCCTCGGCACCAAAACTTGCCTCTATCAAATACAAAAAAAATTGAGCAAGTCATGGAAAATGAGTAAACCACTCCAGCAGTAGTCACAAGCTATAGCTGCCTTAGGAAAAATGAGTTCTCTTGGGTCCCATTGTCTGATCAACACTGAGTAATACAATTACATTATCTTCTCCTTACTCTATAATCCTTGTTTTGGATTAATGCTGGATTTTAACAAGAGCCTAATCCATATTGGCTTCCTGCATAGCACATGGGCCCAAGCATATATAAAAATTGAACTCCTGCTAGCATTTTTAAACGAAATGAGCTGAATGCAACATTTTGGAAACTCACAAGCTTTTCAATTTTGCGCCCTATCTCTACCTTCCCACTGACCCAAGTCCAATATGTCAAGGAATTTACCCAATTCACTTAGTGCGGAACACGCTTCTCTCCCCTTTTTACAGAATACCCATCTTACCCTTTATTACAGAGTACCCATCTTGCCCCTCCTTTCTCTAGAACCTTCCCTACTAAAACAGCCATGAAAAATTCCAGTTTACATGAAATGGATCCCTTTGTGTTTTCAAGTCCATGTGCCGCTGCCAATTGTGGTTGTAGATGCACCGCCGCCTGCAACACGACTTGATGGTTCTGGTTCCGCAGGATGTGGGTTGCAAAACATCAGATCCAGAAGTGTCAAAACCAGATCTGCAAATTTCTTCAACCAAGAGAGTGTCTGGTGGCTCTGGCGGAGGTGATGGCTCAACCACATCTCCTTGCTGCTTCCTCGCGTTCACTGCCATTACTTTTGCTCATGTCTATATCGTTTTGTTTCACGACCTTCATCTTCTCATAAAAGCTTGTGCGACACACACATCGACCTCTAGCTCCTCTCTTTTCTTGTGATACATAACAAAAGTTTGAGCCTCAAACTCGCATCTAAGCGATGTGGATGGCTCGTGACACGAAAACGAAATTGAGAGGATTGTTATTTCCACGAGACGATGGTTTTGGAAGTACGAAGGCATGATTAGAGATGACGAACGGAGAAACAACATCGAACTACTCTGAACTCTTGGACCGAAAAGAAAAGGGCCTCTGTTTTAGATGTGGTAAACGTTACCATCCTACGCATCAATGTGAAGAAAACAACTCTGTTTGGTGATTTAGGGCAATGATAAAAGCTATCAACAAAGGAGAAGTGATTGCTTTGGAAGTGAAGGACGATGAAGAAGAAGAAGCAATGAAGGGCGCCATCTCTCTTCAAAAGGTTAGTCCCACAACCTTGAGGTTGAATGGAAGCCTGAATGGGGTTCCAATCCTGTTGTTGGTTATTGGAGCTAGCCACAACTTTCAAATCACTCAAGTAGAAGCAATTGTGCAGCTCCCAACAGAGCAGAGCAAGGGAACGAGTGCAAGACTTGGAAATGGTGTTTGCGTACGACAAAAAAATGTAAGAGGTTTGAAGTTCACAGTTGGAGAAATTTCACACAGCCGTTGAGGCTTACGCAATTGAGTTAGAAGATGTATATATGATTCTAGGTGTGGCTTTGTTGCACATGCTTGGCAAAGTGGTGTTCGGTCGATTGGGAAGCTGGACGGTCAAGTTCCTAGAGGTTGGGGAATTAAACAAGAAAAAGGGCTTGGTGTTGCAACCAAGAATACACTGCAAGCAAGAAGCATTACAAAGAGAGAAGGGAACAAATAAGTCATAAGTAGGGAATCTGGAGCATGGCTGGAAAGTCAACTTCATCATGTGAGCCTTGAGGACAAGGCTGATTTTCGAGGAGGTAGTGGTAGGACCCAAGGTTGTTGAACTCTAGATCCTACCTTAGATCTTTGGGATATAGAAAAAACGTAGATCGTGGGATCGTAACACGGATCTTAAGATGCGAAAAAATAGACAAAATTATACCATAAAATTAAGAAAAATAACCTTAACATAAAAATTTATAGAAGAAATAGGAGGGAATCTGAAATTTAATCATTTAACTTAAGTATTAAAAATTCCAAAGTTGAAAAGCAATTAATCATTGAAAAAAAACCAAGTCCTAAGTTGCTGCCTTCAAAATCAGATTTTAATATAATTTAAAATTATTATATGTCTGTAGTTTTTAAATCACAATAGCAATTATTATTATTAATTATTTATTCAAAACCAAAAAAGAAAACAAGCTATTCAATAGAGTAAGCAAAATGACGTGAATAGAATAAAGAGCAATTATTATTATTATCAATTAATTATTAAAAACCAAAAAGGAAAACAAGTTATTCAATAGAGTAAGCAAAACGACGTGAATAGAAAAAAGGAGTAAGCAAAAGGATTAGTAAAAAAAATAGAAAACAGAGTAAACAAAACGACACAGGTCATAATTTGTTTTTTTTAATGCGAAGCCCGTTTTCCAAAAAACTAGGATATAGACCCGACCCATTAACACAATTGCATAATTTGAAGGTGAAGAGGTGCAAAACTGGGCCGAAGCATGCGAGTGGAAACGGGTTGAAACAGCACTAAACAGGTCGGATCTTGGCGAAAATGGTGCTTCGTTTTCGTGTGGGACATGACACACTGCTCCCACGCTCTTCCTCTGCGCGCTCAAAGATCTGGGTTCTCCAATGATTTTGCTTTCACTCTAACACTATTCACGCTAAAAAATGCGTAAGATCTTACGATGTTACGCTTTAGAGCTCGCTCCTAACAACCTTGGTAGGACCCTTAGGCCCATAACTCAAGATGACCCAATCAGTAGATCTTACTCACACGGGAACAAATTCTAGAAGGGGCAAGAGAAGTGTGAATGGGGTATTCCCTGATTTTGGGGGTATTTTCTGTTATAAGAGAGATAGTAGAGGAGTGGGGAAGGCATTCAGAAAACAGTTAGCACTTTGATAGGAGGGATTTCTCTCTGGTTTAGGAGTCTTGACTCTGGTTTCAATTCTGCAATTATATACTGTAAGAGCTGTAAAGCTCCATTTTTTCATTCAATAAAATACACCGTTTCTTGATCTGAAATTGAGTTTTATCGGGAGCTTTGCTCCATCCGTTCTTATTTTTCAATTTTTATTTCGCTTAAGCTTCTATGTAACAGAGATTATCTCTGATTTGGTTACAGCAATATACATTTTATTCAGTTTTTCCTATTCATATGTTGGATTCTATCAGATTACAACCTTAATTTTGTGCATATTTGTGATTGCAGTCAGATGAGGAATGCTGTAATTCATGTGAGGAAGTTCGTGAGGCATATCGAAAGAAAGGTTGGGCGCTCTCAAATCCGGATGTAATTGATCAGGTTTGTGACATTGACTTTCAATTCAATAGTATTCCTAAACACATTAAACACAATGTTGATCAATACACATGAAATCTTCTAGTGCAAGGAAACCTCTCCATATATTTATGTATATAGATTTCCAAATTTCCCAGTTTTCAGGCTCCATGTAGATTACAAAACATATTATTTATATGCAAAAATGAAAATAGTTGTTAAACACTATTTGTGTTCTATTTATACACATGTAATGCAGGAGGTCTGGTTAATGTTATAGTTGGTTTTACTACTCTGTTTTCACTGCAACAAATTTTTTTCCTGGCAAATCTTGTTTTCTTATTATTAACATTCTTGTAAAATGGAAAATGAACTGTTATCTGTAAACAATCATTATTTTGTAATGCAGTATCATTTGTGGTTGAATAAGCAATTATAGTTTTCTTTTTACTAATAGTTCACCTTGCAGCTTGATCATGTCACTTGTAAACTGAGCCTTCAAAGGATGCAAAGTTTTCAGTCACCCCTTAAATTAATACCTGCATGGATGTTTTACAAAATTTTTCAAATATAATTGACTATATAGATGCAGTTTTTCCCTTTTATATTTAGCATGTGTTTCTTATCATGTTCACTTTGCTGTATCCTCAACAATGAGTGGTCTTATTATCTTTCTCTTCTATTTAAATAATTCTACTGCCAATTCAAATTGTTCATCTAACATGGCCTTTATCATGGTGTATGATGTGCATCACATAGTGCAAAAGAGAAGGATTCTTACAAAGAATCAAGGAAGAAGAAGGTGAAGGATGCAATGTATATGGCTTCTTAGAAGTAAATAAGGTTGCAGGAAATTTCCATTTTGCTCCTGGGAAAAGCTTTCAGCAATCTGGTGTACATGTACACGACCTGCTGGCTTTTCAAAAGGAGTCCTTTAATGTAAGACATGATATGTTTTTTATTCAATTTGGTTAAGTTTTATTTCATCTTTTACTGTATATAATTTATAGCTTATGTAGAATAATAAATCAAGGTGGAAGTTATTCTTTTTGCCTATAAAGTTTCTTTTATCACTGATATTATGAGACTCTAACTTATATCTATAAAATCTAATACAGTTAAGTCACCACATCAACAGATTAGCCTTTGGAGACTATTTCCCCGGTGTTGTGAACCCTCTTGACCGGTGAGCTCCTTATGTTCTAATAGCCTTGACAAAACTGATCAATGATTCATCAAACTTGATTATTGCATTCTGATATATTCTGAATTTCTGACACTTTCTTGATTATCAGTGTGCATTGGACGCAAGAAACACCAACTGGGATGTATCAGTATTTTATTAAGGTTAGTAATGAAATAAACACCAACTGGGATGTATCAGTATTTCACAAGATCGTAAATCGTGAGATTGTCACACGGATCGTAAGATCCTATCAAATTTAGAAATTCATATGTATAAATTCATGCATATGCCTATATAGCAACATAATTTAGTAAAAAAAGCTTCAAATCACACCCAAAATTCACCAAGAAACTCAAATTTGGGATCGTTAGATTCATAAAACAACTAAAACACTTCAAAACAGTAGCAAATCACACCAGAAAACAACTAAAAACCACCAAAACAGTAAATAACTAAAAAGCTTCTTCAAAACAGTAGCATATCCATAATAACTCAATTCCCAAACAATTCATGTTGGAGAACATCATAATCACTCAAGGGATCTTCATTTCCATCATATCCATTTTCATCTTCATTCCATTATCTCCATCATCATTTCCATTGTCTCCTTCATCTTCATTTTCATCTTCACCTCCATTTTCAACTTCATCTACATCTATGCCTCCATCATTTTCATCCAAATTATGAACAACAATATCCTCATCCTCTCCAATTTGGTCTTGATTCACTTCAACCAAGTCTTCATCCAAAACTTCGGTGCCTCCATCTACGTCTTCATCCATAACCCAATCATCATCAGATCCAAGGTCATCAAACTCCACCTCGGGTGTTCTTCTCCCTCTTTTTTTTGGCCACCCTTAAATTAGCCATGACAAATACAACATTATTCATCGTTTTTTGCTTCAAGCAGATTCTTCTTTTTGTATGGACCTTAAACAATAAATGAATAGAAATTAAGATAAGCATGATGGAAGTGTTTTACTATTTAATTCTATTTTGTTAGATGTCTTACCATCTTGAAGGCACTAGTTACGTCCACCGTTCACACCCTGAGGAACTGCATGTCAATGTATGTGGATGGCAAATCTTTGAAGCTCTGGACACACAATTCCAAATAAATCCCACCAATCTGTCGGAGAAGTTTTCTCAAGTGTTAGTTTGGCCAATGGTTTCCCAAAATGCCCTAATCGTTTCTTGAAGTCATGCATTTGGACTTCAATCAGTGCTTGTTCTTTAGGATCAACTACCATTCTTGTTATACAATCCATTAAGCCTTTGTGAGGATGTGAGAGAAGTAGTGTAATGAATCATTGTATTGGAAAGGAAACTGCAACTAATTAGGAATTGGTGTGAGAAACTAACTGTTGCATTTATTGAGGCCACTAAAATATCGTCTGATTAGGGTTTCAAAACTGGATTCGTGTTTTCTTGAAACCGGGTTGTGGACTAGACCTGCGAAGCCTACATTGCTCAGAATCGTGAAACCGATTTTGCCACCGTATGCAGCGATTTTGTTGCTCTGGGAAAATTGAGATTCTGCTCGTTCTCGAGCACAAGAAGGTCAGAATCGTAAAAACATGGGATTTTACGTGCTGACTCCCAATTTTGACTACCATGCATCTATTCAATATGTTATTGAATGTCAATTACTTTTTTAATCTGTAAAAAATGAGTCCGAAATAACTTCTACTATTTTTGAATAAGTTTTCATAAAAATCAATTTTAGAAATATAATAAAGTTAAAATCACTTTTCAAAATCTATAACAAATGACCCTTTTAGTTTAAGGGGGAGTGTTAGAGTATAAGAAACTATCTTATAAGATCTTCATAATATGCCATAAATATCTTAATTTTTCTCATAAGACCAGTTTCCAATCTTAGATTATCTTGTAATGGCGACAATTAGTGATGTTTAAAAGAAGAGAAAGGAGATGAAGGTTTGCAAAAAAATTAGTTTACATGTAATAGCACCCATCTTCAATGAGGCATGCACGTTTTGGCTCTTATCCCAAGGCATTAAAAACCCTTAAATTTGCAACAATGCCTTTTGCTGTTCAGTTCATAGTTCTGTATCTCATTTCCTGTAGATTGTGTGCCCTTCGGATTGGCACTTTTGTATGCACGATATGTGTAATTCTATACAAACAAATTTTTATAAATTGAACAAATTTTACTGCTTTCATATTCTTTTAGGTTGTGCCTACTGTGTACACTGACGTGAGTGGGCATACTATCCAGTCAAACCAGGTTATTGATCTTATAAATGTCATTCTTTTTGATATTTCTTCTGCATTCTTGCAAGTATAATAAAAAGTGAATATTTTTGCAGTTCTCTGTGACAGAACACTTCAGGACAGGAGATGTTGGCCATTTCCAGTCCCTCCCCGGAGTTTTTTTCTTCTATGACCTTTCTCCGATTCAGGTAACATAGCCTTTTGGTCTGATGTTCAGATATAGAATATCAAAATTAATAATTGCAAATAGGCTTTTTCTATACTGTTTACTTTCAAGTTCTTTTTAAATCAGTTTTCTCTTTTTTTTTTTCCTTCATGCTTATTATATTGTATTATATCTGAATTTTATTTTGCAGGTTACTTTTACAGAAGAACATGTCTCATTCTTACATTTTCTTACTAATGTGTGCGCCATAGTTGGAGGTATATATGGATCTTCCTTTTTGTCTTCAGTTTTGCATAATTGGCTGGAATAAGATCATGAGACTTGTATCATTTCATTTCTCTGAATCTCTGTTTTTTGCATAAAGGTATTTTCACAGTTTCCGGAATACTCGATTCATTTATCTATCATGGCCAAAAGGCTATCAAGAAGAAAATGGAACTTGGTAAATTTAACTGATAGTTCTTCTCTCAGCACGTACCTTGCTGTTGTTGTACTTTCCACTGAATCGCTCTGAAAAATCTATTCAAGAGAAGACTAGTGAATGAAATTCCCTGTGGGGTTCCCTTTTGTCCTTAGATCTTGTCAGCAACGAAGGTTGAAATGCGTAATCATATCGTGTACAACAAAGGGCACTTTGCCATGATTCAAATATTTTCTGAAACAGCTCTGATGACGTGGTTCATGTGAAATTGTGAATGTTACATACTTTTTGGAAAGTAAAGGGACTTTCATTTATAGCCATGTACTTGCAGAACACCTTTCCAGAGCCATTAAAAGGAAATGCAATAGGAAATTTTTAATGGAAAATGATTATCTAAAGAAATATAGTTTTGGAGCTGCACTTTATTTAATGTTTTAATGTGAAGAAGCTTTTGTTATCTTTGCGTTTGTGGTTTTACTCTTCCAAAAAAATTGTTATTATTTACTTCGATTCTAGAGTATAGGAGTTACCTTTAAAACGGTACGAAGTATTCTAAATTCGTTTCTAGATAAAATCTGAAAGAAAAAAAAAAGAACTTTAATGGGTCATGACACTAAATATTGATTACATTGTGCATATTGTGCTATTTTAATGGAGAAATTCTCGAGTGAATAATCACCTAGCAACTAATAGTGACACAGCCAATGAAATTATTACAAGTATTAAAAATATAAAATTGCAATCTGTAAACAAAGGCAAAAGAGACTACTACTTCTGAATTAACAACCCCTTCTCTCTCAACTTCATTGTAACCCTTGAACAACTCCAACAGTCACTAACCCAATCTCAAGACATTGAGTTTTGAATATCCAAGGGGTTTTACGCTAAAAAAATTGGCAAAGTTTTATGCTTTTTTGAATCAGAATCGAGTTTTATGTTTAAATTCACCATAGATGATGTTGTTCTTGTTCTTAGTGTTGTTCCCTCATGTTGTCTTTTCTGTGTTTGCTTTCTAGGAGTTGAGGATGAAAGTTTGAAAGCATTAGAATTTGAACGGGTTGTGAATCTAAAGGGTAAATTGCTACCCAAGAGTTGGGCATAGTATCGTTGTGTAGATATGAAATTGAAACCAGTTCTTAAAAACTAGTATCAACTTCGCATTCCTTTCATAAACCTTTCATTTCTTTATCGGTAGATGTGTTGCCATCACAAAGTCACTTTCCTTGAAGTTGAAGCCAAACTAATGACACATCTATCATATATCAGTACAATAGTACATTACATCTAAAACTAACTCTACAATTAGTCATTTTCAAAAGCAATTGGATCCACCAATTGTTGCATTAGAATAAAAATGTCTTCATCCACTTATAACTCGTACATTAAAATTAAAATAACTAAATGAAGCTACAAAACAAAAAATATATCCAATGTCATTCAAAAGGTCAATGTTAAGAACAAATCATCCTTGTTTGTCTCGAGTATTGCTTCTACCTAGAGGCAACCAACTATAGTTTCAAGGTTCCAGTTACAAAAAAAATCAACAGTACCCATGAGAAATCAATACTAAAAGGTAACATATATCAATAAATGGAACTAAAAAGTGGTTACAATGCATATTGATTACTTTATATACCTGATGTAAATAATTGCTTGAGTTCATTCAGTCCTTGTAACATGTTTCTCAAGGTAATTTGAGCATTCAAACCCCAAGCTAAAAATATATACGTGAGCAATATTGAACCAATACAAATTGTATCATATGGGTGCACTCAAAGATAGACAAGCAGCTATAGAAGGTCCATATGTGTTATTCATAACATTTATTTGGTCACTCACATGATTAACTTCTTGTACTTGTACTTGTCTAGTTTGCAAAGGGTTGTCTAAAACTTGAGCATCCCTAACATCAATTAACTTCAACTTTTCAGTGTAGACATAATTATGCATATCAATAAAATTTATACCAAGATTATTAAATCCACCAACATCTTCATCTAGATAACCCCAAATGTTTATAACTTCCGTAACGCACTAAAAAAATTTGACTTACAGTAACAGCACAAAGCCGTGGGTAAATGTTTGAAATCTATAGGTATAGGGTGAAAAACATATACGCACGACATTTCATACAACTTCAATAGTCAACAAATACCAACGGGTTTTTACCGTCACTGTAACCCATAGTGACAAACGTTTGTTTAGTGGACATAATTAAGAGTTTTACCTACGACTTTTGTATCATGGACATAAAAACTTGTGTAACTTTATAAATTATGCACCTACAGTTTTTTCTCAGTCACTTCACACTAGTGAGATTGTATTCCGTGGGTATAGATTTTGAAAACAATATTTTTTTTTGGTTGGACAAATAATTTGTTATTTAGTAATTTTATTGTGCAAAATTAATCAAAATTGAGGGTTTGAGGGATTTTGCAGCAGGAATGAAAAGTTTTGGGGTGGGATTATGAATTTTATTTTTTTCTGTGAGAATTTGTTTTGGGGCGGGCTGATGTCTATACTATCTAGTTAACTTTGTCACTAAATATCTATCTCTAAATACTTATCTATACTTAAGACTTCTTGTTTGGTGTGTGTTGGTATATTATATTTATACCTACGACATTTATATGTGTCACTAAATATAACCATTGGTATATAGCAAAATTCTTGTAGTGATTGAATTCACCATGAACTTTATGAGATAATCTTTGACATATAACAAATTCCTCATAGAAGATAACATATAACTCATGATCGCCATCCAATACCAACATGGTGATTTTATATAATCCTTCCTTGCTCACATTAAATATTGCCATTGACATTGCAATTTGCTCTTGAATCCGCTCTCTCATAAACCCCTTCACTTAGACGTTCGTTGTTCTTAAACTCTTGTTTAGAATCACGTGTGTTTGTTTCTTGTCATTATCATACTATAATTCCCGCCTCTTGCATAAACACAAACTCATTTTGAAGGCATGATCTTAATATAAGTTATAAATTGCATCCTTACTATTCACAACTTTGACCAAGAAAAATTTCTCAAGACTTGTGAATTTCAACACATTGACATTTATTGATTTGCATATTTGTCATACAAATAATATAAATGTATTTTGAATGACATAAAAGATAATAGATTCACATCTTTTGTAATTTATAATTGTAAAAATAAAAAAAATTCAAACAAAATAACTAGAAGAATAAACAAAAACATAACAAAAAAATAAAAATAGAAGCATATATCACCTCTTGAATGGGTAAAAAGAATAATAAAATAAACATCACTCTGTTTTAAAAAAAAAGACGGCACAACACGTACGAATTGAGAGGGAAGGAGTTGTTAATTTAGAAGTAGTAGAATGTGCGTCACTTGTGCCTTTGTTTACTCATTACAATTTATTTATTTTATAACTTGTAATAATTTGATTGGCTGCGTGTAACTAATTAACTATTAATTGCGAGTTGAACGAGCATAATAATTTCTCTTTTAAATATTAAATAGATTATGAACCGCGCTGCGCGGATATTAATTAATTTTATAAGTTTTGTAAGTAATATTTTATGTATTATAAATACAATTATTTTATAATATTATTTTATTGATTTGTAATAATTGAATATGATTAGGAAAATTAAAATAATAGAAAATTATGTTTATTACAATCATCTAATTTAATTTTTAAAACATTTTTTAAAATTCGTATGATAATTTATTATATAGGAAAATTATTTGACTTATTGTAGTGTGATTGTTAATTTATTTTTCAACATATAATGGTACTTGTATTTATTTGATGAAATAAAATGTAAAATACAAACCCAAAAATAAGATGTAAAAATTTAAAAATATGATTGAATATTTAATATTTTTTATTTAAAAAAAATATTAATATTGAATTATATTATAGCGTAGTCTAAATTTATTTGTTTTATTAGTATGATATTTTAATTGTGAGCATGAGAAGTTGTTGTAAAAAAAAATTATTGAATATATTTTATCAACAGTTTGTAAAAAAAATATATATAATAGATAATAGTTTTTAATAATTGGAAGTAATTTTTTTTAATAATTTTTCATATATTCGTATTTTATGATTATTTTTAATAAATTTATGT
>JBBPBS010000361.1:9351372-9433546 GCA_037974835.1 Cicer judaicum
ATAATTTTATAATTTATAAATTTATTATGAAATAATATTATTAGATAAAGAGCATTGATGTCCATATTTAGGAGTGATTAGTCGGTTTTTTTTATTGAATTTAATGATTAATAATATAAATTATTACCATTGGTAAATGACTAATAATATTATAAAATAATTTATCAATTTATTATAAAATAACTTATAAAATAATTTGATAATAATATAGATTATAAATTATTATCAAATTGTAAAATAATTTATAAATTATAAATAATTGTAAAATAATTTTATAATATATAAATTTATTATAAAATAATATTATCAAATAGATTTTGGAGGTATGAAAGAAATTGTGGAAGAAAGAGGGAAAATAGAGTAGGATTAAAGGAGATTAGGTATTGAGAGTATCATTGAGAGGGGAGAAAGGATGAGAGGTCCACATCAGCTTTTTGGCTGATGTAGGAAATATTTTTATAGGTGGCATTCGAGGGGGTGAGGTGGCATTTGGAGATGAAGTGACATTCGGGAGTCTGTTTTAAATATATATAATAGATGGTGTTTGGAAACTTTATTTTCCACCATAGCAATGTACGACTAATTGGCCCTCCACTGCTACGTTTTGTAGCTTTGTAATTGCAAGGGCATAATTGCACATTGATACGAGAAATAACATGCAAATGCGGTTTCAAACACATGCTAAATCGTGTCTAGAATTATGGTGAAAGCGAAACTACGATTTCGAACTTCAATGCATAGTGAGAGTGAAATAATGTATACTACTTTTCTTATATGAAGTCACAAGGTGGATCACCTGTGATGATGATGTGGACTTCACACTTGATGTTATGATGCTTTAATTTGGATTCCTTCTTGTACAGTACTTCTACTCCAAATGGAGACACTCTAATGCCAATGTAAGGTAGGGTACAAGTAGAGAGCAAGTATAATGAGCAATGGATAATGTGTGATACTTCTGGGGAGAACCCCTATTTATAAAGTGGTTTGACTCATAAGTGTTATTTTCTATTGCAATTGTTGTTGAGATTATAGCAGAATATTGTTGACTACGATATAAGTGTATATCGAGATAAGTTCTAGGGTTCATTTAGTCAGCAATATGCACCTTAATGTCTAGGACGTTATGAGTACGTCGACACTTCTAGAATCATTTCTCTTTGCCATGTAACCTTCGAAGGATGACGTTAGAGGTAGTTTCTGCGTTGCGTCATTCAAAGTCTCCACGTGAGGTCTTTATGGATTGGTCATGATGTTGAGCTTGCTTGTTCCATTCTTGATCCAATAGACTTTATTTCTGCATCCATTGCTTGTCTCCATTTTAGGTGCTTGACTGCCTCTTGAAAATATTTGGGATCTAAAATGACCATGAATGCAAGATTATCAATATCAAAATTATCAACTTTTGCAAGATTTACCTCATCCTATGCATCTGATAATCCTTCTCCTGAGGTGTAATCAGCCACCCATATTGGTGGTTGTCTCACTCTCCCTTGGTGCGACCTCTTCAATTTCAGGAACATCCTTATCTGGTTGAGGAGTGTTTTCATCATTTTGGTTCCTATTCTCTTCTTCTACTTCCACTTCCTTATTCATGTCACTGTCATCTTCATCTTTTCATTCAAGCTCCATGAACTGCTCAGTAGTGTAATTAGTATCCCAATTCCACATCTTGTCTTATTCAAATATCACATCTCGACTGATATGAATCCTCCTCTTGACTGGATCAAACATTCTAAATGCTTTGGACTCACTGCTAGAACCTAGCAAAACACACTTCACCCTTTTATCATTGAGTTTGGTTCTTTTCACATCTAGAATGTGAACATGTCCTATACAACCAAAGATTCTACAGTGTTCTACAAAAGGCTTTTCACCACTTCACGCTTCTTCAGGTGTCATGTCTTTCATAGCCAATGTAGGAGATTTGTTAAGAATATGGCTTGCCCATTACACAGCTTCTGGCCAAAACATTTTTGGAACTCTCTTCTATGTTAAAACAGCTCTAACCATGTTCGTAATGGTTTGATTGTTGCGTTCAGCAACTTCGTTTTGCTTAGGGGTGTAGGAGGTGGTCAGCTGCCTTTTGATCCCATGTTCCTTGCAATATTCCTTGAATTCTCCATAATTGTATTCTCCCACTCTATCTGTTCTTAAACACTTTATAAACATGCTTGTTTGTTTTTCTACAAGTGTTTTGAATAGTTTGAAATAATAAAAAGTTTCTGATTTCTCTAGAACAAAATATATCCAGGCTTTCCTAGAAAAATCATCAATAAAACTTATTAGGTACCTCTTGTGGCTGTTTGATGAACGAGTAATCGGACATACTCTTCTTTGGAAACGATACTCGGTGTTGCTTCCCTTTCGTAAATGATTCACAGGTGGTCTTTGCATGTCCAATTTCTGGTAAATCGATGACCATCTCCTTCTTTTGCAAGGTGAGAATACCCTTGTATCCAAGATGCCCATATCGATGATGCCACAATTTTTCTTTGTCCGAGACATCAACCTGAAAGCATTTTTCTTCATATGTCTTACTTGATTTAGCAAGTAAAACATACATTCGATTTGCACTCATAACAAACTCGACTATTTTTCTCTTCGTAGGGTGAAATATACTACATGTGCTACGTACTCCTCCCTTAAATAACACATCTAATCCTTTCTCCTGAAGTTGCCCAACACTAAGTAAGTTGTTCCTTAGCTCAGGAACATAATACACATCACTCATCATATAGCTTATTCCCTTAAGCATAATTTTCACCACGCCTTTACCATTTACAATCCATTTGTAATTATTCCCAAGCTTGATAGTATGAGAGAAAGTAGTATCCAAGCTTGAGAACATACCTCGATCTTCGAACATGTGATTTGAGCATCCAGATTCCACAAACCATGCATCATTTTGCTTGGCTCCTTGAAGTTCCACATATGCCATGAGTAGAACTTCATCTTCCTCCTCCACCTCTGCATAGTGAGTTTCTTTGTTCTATTTTGGGAACTCATACTGAAAATGTCCTAGGCTGTGACATTTATAGCACTCGACCGACGACTTGTTGAAAGATCGCCCTCTACCCCTACCTCTGCCTCTGTAGGAACCTCCACCTTTGCCTCGGATATTGAGAGTTTGATCTTTCTCTTCATAACTGGTTCTCCTAAACTTTTGCTCATGAACAACCAAAGAGCTTTGCAACTAATTGATAGACATACTTCTTGTGTCATTGGATTCCTCAATAGAAACCACCACATATGTGAATTTTTCTGTCAGTGTTCGAAGAATCCTCTCAACGATCTTGAATATAGCATGTCTTCCCCATTGCTCCTCGTTTTGTTGGAAACTGTCATTACTCTTGCATAATAATCGTTAATTTTTTCGTCAGTCGTCATGGCAAGGACCTCGAATTCTCTCCTAAGAGTATTGAGAAGAGATCTCTTCACCTTCTCATTTCCTCCAAACTTCCTCTTCATTGAATCCCAAACAATCCTGGATGTTCGATGATCCAAGATCTTTTCAAACAATGTTCGATCAATCGCCTAAAATAGGTAGTGCTTCACCTAATGATCCTTTAACTTGAGGTCCTCCAATTGTTTTTGCTCGTCAGCAGTTACCTTAGCTCATTCTGCTGGCACTGTGTAGCCCTCGGCATTCAAACTCCATAAGCCTTTTGCTCACAAAATATTCTCCATCAATTCACTCCAATGATCATAATGACCATAAAAGTGGGGAATTTTTGTGAGTGTTTTGTCGTCGCTCATGTTTTCTCTCTCAGATCACTTTGCTCTGATACCAAATGTAAAATTAAGCTCAATAATTTTAAATAGCAACATAATATGATGTTTTTATTAGTCAACCTCAAGTGCCTTTTTATAGGAGTTAACAAAACTAACTCTCCAGAAATAAAGGACATAATCTGCAGCTCAGCTAATGACTGCAACATAATTTGACTATAACTAAAAACTCCTAAGAATAGGTTAATTATTCCTTAATTAAAGCAAGCTAATTAACAGTCAGTACATTGTTGTTTTAGAGGTGGTTGGACTTTCGTGGCATAGGCGAATTTGCAAGCACCCGCAGGTCAGCCAATTGTGACTCTTTAGATATGTAGGAATTAGAATATACCGATAATTATAATTTTTATTTATGATTTTTGTCACTTAGCTTTCTAAATTATCGCCATTTCAAAAATTTCACAAAAATAATTGTTTTCTTTTTTTGGAAATCTCGAACTGGAAAATTCATTTTTAAATTTTTTTGGTAGTAATATATAAACCATAAATATTCCGGTAGTTATTTTCACCCGTAAACTTATCAAAATTTTTGGGTGAAAATAACTATTGAAAAATAAATTCTCTGGGTCACATTATTTTTAAAACATTTTTTTAAAATATTTTTTATATTTGTTTTATTTTATTTTTCTTTATTCAATGAGGAGCAAAAAAAAAAACCTAAAACTTTTTCAAATTTGACCACTTACACAATCTAATAAGAGTACCGCTGTTGAGAAAAAGAGAAAGAAGAACGAAGATATGCAACAAGAGGTACAAGAGCATTAGGAGGATCATGTTCAACTTGAGTTTGAGCTGGACCAAGAGCAGACAGTGGTGCATCAGGATTCTGCATATGAGGATCACGTGCATCAGGAGGAGCAATAACTAGATGTTGTGCCTGATCAATTTATGTTTTCTGAATGACCATACAATCTTTATGTTCTTAAGGACTGTGAGACCCACATTATAGCTAGAGTGTGTGGTGGACAAATTAGTAAATAATTTATTTTATTATATAATATAATATGTATAGTTTAGTATATGTATAGTATAATAATATAATTTAGTATATAATTTATAAAAATTAATATAATTTAGTATATAATTTATTAAAAATAGTATGATATAGTATATAACTTATGTAAGACTTAATTGCAATTTTTAGTCTCTTTATTTTAGGTATATTATAACATAGTAATATGTTATATAGTATCGAGGTTGTTATTTCAAATTAAGTAACTATTATAGCATAAAATACTATTAACTAACTAATATAATGATTTACTGTTTTAATTAAATAGGATATACATGCATTGAAAGTTATTTCAAATAGCAAAAACATGAAAAATTCATTAATATTAGCTATGTATCACCTACTTAGATAGATCTATTGATTACCAGATCATGCTTACGTCCTCTACAAAGATGTAGTTTACATATGATTGATGATAATCTTATATTTGCTTTTGCTAAGAGATGATACACAAAGACTAGCTCATTTCACATGTCATTTGGTGAAATGACTATTACTCTTGACGATGTTAAAGGTCTCTTGGAAAATGTTGTTGTTGTTGAGTTATTAAGAGTGGATGAGGCATTAGCTGTGAATGAGACTAGAATCAATCGAGGTTCTTCCAATAGTTTTGAATGACTGAAAGACACCTGCTTTTGTTTTTTTATATGACTATCTTAGAGGTGCTACCATGTGTGCAACAACGCAGATGAAAGGATATTTATCTCTACTTTAAGTACACAATTTATAATATATTTCATTATTAATTTTATAGTTATTTTATTGTTATTTGATAAAAATACTTATTTAATTATTTTCACTTTTTAATTATTTTACAGACATGAATTTATGAACATTTCCCTGACATTTGTAAATATAGTATGAGTGAACCTATATCTTCACAATCACAAATGTTTCGATGGAGTACTAAACAAACATCTAGGAATGTTTCATATTATAGAGCAAAGTTGAATGTTTTGGGACCTATTGATGTTATTTGGATGTCAAATTACGACGAGGACACCACAACACGATTTTAGTATGTATCAACGTTTACCTTATTTTTTGGAGAGTTGTTTACAATAGTTTGGGTATTCTCAATACATACCTCCTACATCAATGCTCGTTGTCTATGATGTTAATGATGAATGGGATATGTACAAGAACTTTGTTTGAACCTTCCGTAGTAGATTACATCTAGTCGCTTAATCAAACAAGTGTGTTAAGGGATACTTATAATGGTACTATAAGATATCTCATCCGTGGATGGTCCCTTATGTTATTGTAGCACCTCTTTGTTTTGATGTTCATGATGTTTGTATATACTACATGATTTTAGTATGTATCGATGTTTACAAGCTATATTCGATGATGCTCCACGATGGTAGCTTATTTTTTGGAGAGTTGTCTACAATAGTTTGGATATTCTCAATACATACCTCCTACATCATTAATTCTCGTTGTCTGTGATGTTGATGATGAATGAGGTATGTACAAGAACTTTGTTCAATCCCTCCGTACTAGATTGTATCTAGTTGCATATACACACAATTGTGTTAAGGTATATTTATAATGGTACTATAAGATATCTCATCTTTGGATGATTTCTTATGTTGTTGTAGCACCTCTTTGTTTTGATGCTCTTGATGCTTGTTCATGGTTTTGATGTTGGTGTTGGTCTTAGGGGAAATGGTCCTTTTACTGAAGTTGGTTCCCATATCCCTGAACTTGAAGCCCTAAGTCTTGCTGAATGGTATATGTAGTGCCACACAATGGATGGTCTTATACAACATAACTTGGACTTACATATATTCGATCTTGATGATGAGATGTATCTCTACTTAGAGAAAGTTTTACACATATCTCAGTGAAGAGATTATAATTAGTATTGTAGTTGTATTTTAATTGTATTAAGTTATTATCCAAACTTATTTATTTTAACTACTTTATTGCTCTAAACTGATTTTTATGTTTGTAATAGCATTTTATATTTGTTATAAGATTTTAATGATCCTCACAAAACACTTATCACTAATACAACATAAGTAGAACTTAAATAGAAATACAACATAAGCTAGTATCATGGTTGAGTTAAGCTAATAGTTTCATCTTGCTCAACGAGACGATCCATGATTTCATCAATGCTTTTGAGGAGATTCAAAATTTCTAAAATATCATGTGTAGATCTAGTCAACGTTGCGCCTAACATGATCGATACTTAGGTTTCACATTGATGGAAGATAGTGATCATTGTTTGGACATTATCATTGTCTTGAATATGAAAATTTGTGGGTACTTAAGGAACCCATCAACGTTGATTAACGAACAAAGATATTCAATTTTATCAACCCTCAGAGAATCACCAAATGTAAGGAGATTATTGAGTTTACTCATCAAATCTTGGAGAGTGATATTATAAAATACCCTAAACTCTATTGGTTGTCAGCCGTTAAAGTAAACAAAAGCTAGAATAGATAACATATTGATATGCAACAAAAGTTAAATAATTTTCGTTCAAGCAAATATTTAAAGAGGTACCAGATCAATCAAGACGACACAAAAGTGTCGATGCAATCAAGACCTACAAAAGTGTTAGTGCAATCAGGACCATACAAAAAATGTCAGTGAAAGTATAAATTATCTTCCAAAGGCACACAATCTGATATTTGTTCTAAATTTAATGAGCTCCAATCTTGTAGACGTCATGCATAAGCAATAGCCCATGATGTAGACTCATCACTACGGTGGTCCTTCCAAGCCCATGTATGTGGAGGCAGTAGACATTCTTTCTTCAATTTGACCTCAATGGCATGCACCCTTCAATGGGAAAAAGTTAGAATTTTTTCCCAATGTGACTATAGTGCCCTGGATTTTAATCCCAAGCATCACTTAAAAATATTTATTTCTTAGAAAAATTACGATTTCTTTTGCTTTAAGTAGAAATACCTAAGCTACTGTAATTTAAATAATTAGTAACATCCACGTTTATTTAATATTATCAAGAAAATATTTATTTAGAGGCTAAATTAAGGTAAAATCAATTATTCCTAACTAAAAGAAACTTCCAAATTTCTAGTGCCTTTAAAAAGTTGATGATGAATGATTAAAAATAAACTTAGAAATATCGCGACAAATCGATTATTATAAAATAGTCTTAAAAATCCATTTTACCCCTCACGTTCGTCGCACACCAATATTCATCAACTATTCTTAACTCTCCTCGAAGTCAATAGTATCTAAAATGTTGTTGTATGGGTCGGTTTTTTTTACCATCATCCACATCAAACCAATGCTAAACATATGAAAAAATGATATAAAGAAAAAAAAAATGTAAAACTTTTCAATTTAATAGGGAAAAAACGCAAACCCTTAAATTGTATAACAAAAACATATGCACTTATGCATAATGCATGCTTCTATAATTATATGATCCATATACAAAACTTGTCACTAAGAAAACTTCTACATAGAAAAATAATTCAAACCAATTGGGAAAATAAATCTACCACTAACACAACTTCCAAGAATATGCATATGCCATAATGATATTATATATATATATATAATATATATATATATATATATATATATATATATATATATATATATATATATATATATATATATATATATTCTCACACAATCCACTAAGATCATGTCATATGGATTCAAAAGGTCACTTTTCAAATCATCATCTTATTCAAAAATTACTAAGATCATATACCACATATCCTTATCATGAGAATCATATATTTATAGACAAATAATCATAAAAACTATACGTAAATTTGGTTAAACATAAGGACGAGTCTCACATAGTTTTCACTACTTTCTACAAACAAGTGTAAAATAAAAAAAAAACTTTTTGTATTGCAATAGTTTGTAGTTATCATGGTTCTGATTTTGAAAATAAACCTTTTGAAAACTTAAATAAAGACAATATAATTCTAGACAATTTTAATTTTTCTATAACACCCTAACAAAATGGTGTTGCCAAACACTTATAGGCAGAAGCAATGAACATTGCATGTTAGATTCAAAATAGAATCTATATAAGACTTATTCTTAATAAGACACTTATAAAATGTGGAAAGGAATAAAATCCAACATTTCTTATTTTCATTAATTTGGTTGCATATGTTATATTTATATGGTTTGAAATAGGCTCCAAGACCTTGATATGACAGACTAAGCACCTTTCTATTAAAAAATGATTTTGAAAGATGTCAGGTTAACACTACTTTCTTTGGAAAATCATCTAAGAATGACCTTCTCATTGTCGAAGTATATATTGATGATATAATATTTGGTTGTACTAATGGTAAGCTTTGTCAAGATTTTTTTAAATTAATGTAGGATGAATTTGAGATGAGCCTGATTGGAGAACTACATTTTTTCTTGGAATCCATAGTCATAAAAGCTCAGAAGGAGTATTCGTTCATCATACCAAATATAGAAGAGAAGGTATACAAACAGATGATATTGAAGTAACAATGTCGATTTACAAGAAAGGGGGGTTTGAATTGTAAATGCACCTTTTAAAATTTCCTGATAAAACTTAAGAAAATAACTCAAGAATGATCTTGGTCATGAAAAAAAAAACGGAGAACGTTCTTGGTTTTTTTTTTTTTTTATAAAATAGAAAATCAGTTTATATTTTTTTCTTAGTTCATCAATTCAGTATAATAAAAAATCAGTTTATACCACACAAAGATTTATCCTGGTTCACCCAACGTGGATTACGTCTAGTCCTCACACTGTGAGATTTTCCACTAAGTGTTTAAAAGCAAATAACCTTCTTGATCTTACAACACCTAATCTAGATCACCCTTGATCTAATTCAATCTCTATTACTTTCCACCCAGAAAGCAATAATAGTACCTATGTAATCTTGATAGGATGTAATCTTAAATAAACTATAAACAAATTCTTATAGTTTGAGTTTTTACAATTGGATTGTTTTTATTCAGAATATGAGATTTCTCAACTCTTGTTTGAGAATAGATTCTTTACAAAGGATCTAATGATAATTGCGCAAACTAATATATGAATATGAATCAACAACTGTTTCGCGAAAAGCAGAATGTATGATTGCCTCTGTTTTGCAGAATTTCAAGTATGTATGTGATTGATTTATAGATTTCTCAGCACTTGAATTTCTTGCATTGATTCTGGATATTGGCCTTGTATTTGTAGGCTGTAGATGCACTGAATGAAGGTACAAAAGAGCTGTTGGAGAGGCTCTGATTTTTGACTAAAACATTATTTCAGAATAAAAATAATCCTGCTTTGAAATAGCTTTTTGACTTTTCTAGTTTAGCATTTAAAGCAGTTATGTCCTTTTTTTTGAAAAAACCTTTGACGTTTCTTTATTGATCATGGATGGTACATTCTCTGTCTTGAGTCTTGAGTGTAGCTAGAGAAGTTTGGAGAAGAATTACAGGCCATTTCAGAGGAGATGCAGTGCTGCTGTAATTGTGCAGAAAACGGAGAATGATTAACGTTCTTGGTTTGTCAGTTTGAACTTTCTTGAGTTTCAATAATCATTATGGAGTTCCCGTTTTAATCATTCTGGATGTCCTTTGCAATTGTCTTGTCATATGTCAAGATTGATCCAACTTTCTTGACATTTAATTTTTGGAGTTGCAAACTGTCATGATTTTTGTCTGTCTTTGAGTCCTTTTATTTTTGAGATCAAATAGTCTTTTTGAGCTTGGATGAATCCTACTTGTTCCTTGCCATGTACTGATTGTATATGAATAAATTTCCTGGGCAGATTCTTTGTTAAAGATGTAGAAATTTTTTGATCAACATGCTGTGATGAACTTTTTTGAGGCTGGAGATCATTCTTTATTTTGATGCAGAATGATCTTGTTGCTGTTTTTTCTCTTTGGCTTGATTCTGTTCTTAATTAAATTCACTCAAAAACACATGTTAAATTAACATAACATTTTAGAATAATAATTAACTTTCTTAATTAGCCTTTGTTTGTTTTCATCAAAACTTTAAATATAGAGTTTGTCTCAACAGATATGACGTTTCTTCTCTACAAATCGACATGTAAGGTGAAGACTACAAACCACTTATAAATGCATTGTCAAGCATTCTCTCATAAAATTTGAGACTGTTAACAAAAATATTTTTAGATATCTGAATAGCATTATTGATTTTGGTTTGTGTTATAGGTCATCCTCTAAGTATAGGTTAGTAGGTTTCTGTAATATTGACTATATTGGAGATAAACTAGAAATGAAAAGCTTTAGTAGTAACTTTACATTCCTTGGTGAAAATATGATATCTTAGTCAAGCCAAAGATAATGATCCATTCCTCTATCTAGAACTGAAGCATAATATATTTTAGCAGCTAGTTGTATCACTCAACTGCTTTGGAGGAAACATAAACTAGAATACGTCTACAATATGTTTAATAAAACAATTCTATTTTACATAGGAAAAACATATAGAGATTAAACATCACTTTATAAGAGATTATGTCCGAAAGGGTATTTTAGACATTAAACTCATTGACATTGATCATCAATGGACATATGTTTTTACAAAACCCCTTGCATAAGACAAATGAGTGATACTAAAACCCCTTTGCACCTTTGGTAAAACAAACTAATTGGTTAAATATGTATGCTCCGCCTATGATGAAATGTATTTTTCATCTTCCTCTAGTCGTTTAAAATTCAATTTATTTTAGATATGAACAATTTTCTTGAAAGATGTGTGAGTTATATGATTTTCTAACATGTGTCGTTTATCGTATGTTAACGCATGTATGGTAGTTATTGTTTGTTCGCTTATAAAAACTCAAGCTTTTTATTGAAAACACCAACACTCAAGTCATTCACTACTCTCACATATTTCCCAAATTTTTTCTATCTTTTCAAACCTTAGAAACCTCTCTAAAACACTCTTGAAATCTCTATTGTCTTAAAGTTTCATTTCTTCTTCTACCCTTAGTAACATTTCTCTTGCTCTCATTATGGCATGAAATATGGATCAAATTAATACTCTAAATGAACTTCAAATTGATTTCGCTAATCTCTCTAAGAACAGGTTTAACTTCATTGAAGATTTTTGTTGGTATCAGATGGTCTTAATACTTTAACTTAAATACATTTTATGTTTTAGAACTTCTAGTTAAAGAGTTCAAGAGTTTTGCTAATGCAAACAATGAATGAAGGTATGATAATTGAAAATGGACATGAATGAAGGGTTGGCTCCTCTAAAATCAACTAGGAACCATTTGAAAATACTAAGGTCAACACATTTAAAACCCAAATACATGGTGTTCTTCAAGATTATAATTAGATGTGTGGTGCCTAAAGGCGGCTCTATTGATCATGTTAGAAAATACTACAAGGGATTGCTGTGAAACATCTTATAGAAGATCAAGACAAATTTTCCAAACTTGGTACTTTAGCACATGAGGTCTTGTATCATCAACTCTAGATTGGGAAAGATCAAACCTACGCAAGACTCATCACAACTATGCTAATGAGGACTCCTGTCATTAATGCTCTAGAGGAAGTAAAAGGAGTTGTTCAAGATGAGTACTTGGTATCCTTCTCTGCAACAGTGTTTCAACATCCAAAATATCATCAAAATGAGGCTCATTGATGTCTAGGACAACATAAAACTAAGCACTGAAGTCAAGAGACTCTTAGAACATCCTAATGGATCTCAACATTTTCTTCTTGGTTCGAGATTCGTATGCACCAATCTTTGAAGAAGATATCAAAAGGTCATTCAGGAGTATCACTTTAGTCAAGAGATGCCTCCAATTTCATTCCCTATGACAAAAGCATATCTAGAGTTTAAGAAGAAAAGAAAAATGACAGACATGGTATCTACTATTATAGTGGAAGAAGAAGATGTTGTAAACACCAATAATAATGAAGCAAACCTTCTCTTGAGTAAGAGAACAAGGTAAATCCCACTTTTTAGCTTATTCATTCCTCTAGTAATGACATGTTTGAACTTAAACCAACTAAGCCTCCACCACCTTTGCACCCTCAAATAAAATAAGCTCACATACCTTTCCTATTTTCTTCGATTCCAATTTAGATACAAACACCTCAAATATAGATTAAATCCATATCCCCTTAATATTGAATTTCCAACCTCCACACCATCACTTTCCAACACTAACTCTCCACAAACACCTACCCAGACAACCAGTCAAACCTCACCCATCCCTTCCACAGCTACATCTAACCCTCTCTCACCTTTGCTTGTGGATCCCACAACAATTGAGATAACAACTCAACTTGTAAATAATTTGGTCTCTAATACATTCTCAAACGACTCACCTATTTAGAACTCCACCAAACCATAATTTTAACTTAATACTTCTTAATCCCTAGACCTAGCCCTTTTCATTCCCTCTGGCCTCCCAAACCTCAACTTATTCATTACTTCTTTCATAGTCAAATTTAAAAAGATTAGGAATATGAAAGCTCAAGGTTTGGATCCTGATGAATTCTCCAATGAGTGATACAATGATATTTCTTTTCTCACAACATGGATTAGGGAAAACATGAAGCATGAAATGCATCTAGCCGCTCAGAACTCGAGTGTTTTTAAACATATATTGTTGAAATCATCATCCTTTGGGTCTTGCCTTTTTAGAAAGCTCATGGAGACCAGACTCTAGACCTAGCCCTTTTTATTCCCTCTGGCCTCCCAAACCTCAACTTATTCATTACTTATTTCATAGTAAAATTTAACAAGATTAGGAATATGTAAACTCAAGGTTTGGATCCTAATGAATTCTCAAATGAGTGAGACAATGATATTTCTTTTTTCACAACATGGATAAGGGAAAACATGAAGCGTGAAATGCATCTAGCCGCTCAGAACTTGAGTGCTTTTAAACATATTGTTGAAATCATCATCCTTTGCGTCTTGCATTTTTAGAAAGCTCGTGGGGACTAGACTAAGAAACCACTGACTGCTAAATTAGAAGGGTCCATTGAGTGAAGATAACTTTCTCTCTAGCTATGTTCAATTTGGAACCATCAATGGTTGCTCCCTTGGATCATTGAAGTTTTATGCGATCATCCCACATGTTGAGTTACCTCCATTGGACATTCTTGATAATGTTACTTCAAGATATGTAGTGTATGCCTCTGAAGGTCCGTCTACCATTCCTTTTGCACCATTTTTGGACCCATCTCATTTGTAGAGAAAGAAGGCATTGATCAACTAAAAGTTAAAACTGAGGCGTTCACGTAAGAGACAACCAAGAAGCAAGAGTCCATTCAAATAACCTTCTTAGGATTAATCTTAGCTAGATTGACCATTCCTATTCTTTAGTTTACCTTTCATTTTTTTTCCTTTTATGTATTTGTTTTAACTCTATCCTATGTATTATTCACTTTTTAATGTAAATGTTTCTTTATTTAATTATAACACCTATACCTTTTTGTGTGCGATCTACTTCTTTAGTTCAATTTTTTTTTCTATTCACAAAAGGGGGAGTATATGTTTTTGATACGTTTTAAGAACAATTTATTATCTTTTAGAGAACCCTCCTTGTCAGAATATCGTACTCCTTTTTTTTTTTCTCATATTAAGGAGGAGCTTTACTGCTTTACTTTGAACAACTTTGCATATGTTATATTATTAATAAGAAAAATTAGTATCATCATAAAAAAGGGGGAGATTATTAAAACCATGTTTGGTTAAAGAACAATGAATGACCTTTAATTGTTTTGATTATAGCAAAATTTATTTTGTGAGAATAACTTATAGCACTAATAAATTTAGTTAAGTGGGCATTTCTCTTGTCATGAACCTTCAGGACCTTATAATGCATCCTTTGATGATTGGAGAAGACAAATGAGAAAAACAAGGCAATGCTATGGAAGATATGTTGAAGTTGTGACTGACTCTATTAAATGTGTTCTCAATGTGCCTCTAATGAATAGGTTACTACAAGTTTGCTCTGATAATTTTGTGTCTTATGAATATGACAAACAATTGACCATTTGGTTAAAGCATCAAGTCAACACTTTGATAAAAAAAAAGAACATTCCAACATTCTTTGCTTGCTAACTTGGACTTTTAATCTATCTAAAGAAGTGCATGCCATTATCTAAATATGTCATCCTCTGGTCTTCCCGTCATTTCTATCAAGATACGCTGAATCAATTATGAAGATATATTTGGATATGTTTTTAATGCTTATTCAAGATCATGGAAGATTTAATATGAGTCATTATGTTACATGTTGATTTCATGCAATCATAACAACAATCAAAAACCCTAATGGTCTTGACATTTCTCTTTAAAAGGATTTATGATTTCGCTATAAAAACAACATTTGAGAAATCTACTGATGTCATATACAACAACCTGTTAATAACTTTGTATTATTTAAAAGTGTTGAAAACATCAAATACATTTTGAGAGAATACCTTGTAAGGATTCTCTTGTGAGATTTATTCTAAAAAAAATTGTAAACATTATTTGTGATTTAGCCTAGTAGTGATTGTCATCTTCAACAACTTCAACAACTTGATTCTACTAAGCTATAAGGTTGAGAACAATTGAACACAAATAGTTTATCTGTTCTTTATTTGTTCTTGCTTTTAACACTGCAAGTTTAAATTCATTTTTTTAAAATAAAATACAATTAAAACCCCTATTTTCTTGTGTTTTTCTCTCTACAGAGTCCACTAATTGTCCCTCACATAGTAAGAATATGATATTATCAACACATGCTTGCTCAAACCTTTGCAAAACTTACTCGTACTCATTCTCTTCAAAACAATTAACAATTTCCCCCCACAAATCTAGAATGTGTTTCTGCATATCCTTCTTCAATATATATCGTATGCATTTGCCTCACTAATTTTTGTTAATATGAAGTTGACAAAGTAAATTTATTGAAGATAGAAATACAACTTCAATTGCATTCATCAAAGCAAGTGCTTTGTTGGTCACAATCACCTGAGGAAATGAGGTATATAAAAAAAACTCTTTTAACTTCTCCAATGCCCAACAAATTTTTTCTTAATGCTTTAAGTCTATGTAAGCATAGAACGTTGAATATCAATCCAATTGAAGTTAAACCAACAATTTCAAACAATAGTAACCTATACTTCGAGTCTATTGGTTTAACTTCAACAATTTCAAATAAAATATTCCCCTCACAACGTTGGAGTCTCCATAAGTCCTATTCCGACAAGTATAGTTCTTAGCTTCAAGTAACTTTAGTAGATGTTACATATCAACTCTACGTTCTTTCAAATTCCATCGATATATGGTTCATCACTTATAAATTTGAGAGACATTAGTCATGTTCTCCTTATCTCGATCTCTCAAAGATGTCAAAATGTGCCTCAATTCAATGTGATACTTTGTCAACTTGTTAATTTGTTTCATATCTTTTCCTTTTAATCGTCCCACAAGGACTTATTCTCCAAGGTAGCGACTAACTCATGATTGTGAAGTCCACATATTTAACTAATAATCCATTCCTCACCATTCTTCAATGATCTCGATATAAGTTTACACAGACAACCACACATTTTAATTGAAGCCCTTGAGTTATGCTTATTTGACTTATATTTTCCTCCTCTATCCAAACCGAGAATTAATTTTGACTTCTTTCCTCTCTTTTTGCTCTTTGTGTCAGAACAATTAATGATAGCAACTACTTGATTTTGTTAGTCTACCTCTCTTGCCCATTATATGACAAATTATCTACACATAATTGTGTTTTTTCCATTCCTACTTCAAAATAAATAAATAAACACTTCAAAAAAATTACATGCCAAAATTTTCAACAATATGAAATTTTCAATAGTAAAAAATATGTGTACTAGAAATTTCAAATTTTTTAAATTTCGGAAGAAAAAAAATGTAAACTATTGAAAATTTTAAAATTGAATTTTCCGAAAATTATTAAATACTAAAATACTTGAAAATGAAATTTTCGATGCACATATTTTAACTACTGAAACTTTCGTTTTGTAAAAATTCCAATATATTTTTTACATCAAAAAATGCAATTGTTTAAAATTTTTGCTTCCGAAATTTTCAAAATCCAAATTTCTAATAGTAATAATGTATACTTAAGTTTTTGGAAAAAATTAACATGCTAGAAATTTTGATGAATGGGGTACAAGTTTGGAGCACATTTTTTTTAATAGGATGAGTGAAAATGAAAGAGGTAAAATCAATTTTTTTTACATATTGTATGGATACATGTCTAATTGAGAGGGTACCAAATCCAATTCCCCCAAACATGTGTGCACATTAACTTTGGGCTAAGGCCCCATTTATTTTTGAAAAAATAGTGTTTTTATTTTTTAAAATTTGTGTGTATTTTATATTGATTTCCGATTCTTGATGGAAACTATTATCATTGAGTGAAGTGTCTTTTCCTTAATAAAGATGCATATTTTGAAATAATAAAAATAAATTTTAAACATTTATATTTTTTTAGAAAATATAGGCCACTATTTATTTCAAAAGTTTATTAAATTCTTATTAAAAGATACAATTAACATAATTTAAAAAAAAAAATCAAACTATCTAAGAGTCAGTTCGGCGTAGTTGCAAATTTCTAGTTTTAAATTCCATTTTAAAACCAAAACTTGTTTCATGTAAAATAGGACTGAATTGGTTTTATACTAAATTTCAAAATAATTTTTCTTAAAATTTAAAATAACTTTTCATTAAAATTTAAAATCAAAATAATTTATTTTATAATTCTTGTTTTTTTTTTTAAAATTAATATAAACCAATTAATTGATGTTGACACCACCACCGCTACTAACAATCACTACTGCCACCACCACCGTTAGAAAAATAATTTTTTGATTTGGTTCACAATTTTTCGATAAAAAAATCATTTAAAAATTTTTCTGAGAAAAAAATATTTATATATTTTTGAATTTTTTTTTTCTAAATAAGTAAATTTTTAAAAAATATGTCAAGAAACAAAACATTGGGTCTATGAGCTCATCACTTAAACCTACAAAAACTAGTAAAATAATAGATCGACGCCTTAACAAATTTATTTCAATAGAGGCTTAATGTTATGGGTTTAGTAAGAGAGTTTTGAGATCGGGATTAGGACTTTAGGGCTTTATGGACAACTTTAATGGGAAGCGAGTCGACATAAGTGTGAACTAGTAAGAGGTACAAACATAATACCTATGGAGAACATCTATAGAAGAGAAATAAAAAAATAAAAAAAGATCTTGTGACTTTCTTCCTCAGCAAATAGAGACAATTTTGTGTGTTCATTTTAGCTTTGAAAGATTTAATTATGTTTCTGTTCAATTGTTGCAAAACTGAAATCAAGAACATTCTTGGGTGAAAACTGATCAATCTTCATTTTACACAAACCAAAAATATAATTGGGTGAAAATTGATCATTATTCGTTTGACTAAAACCAATAACTTTTTTGAGTGAAAAACTCATCAATCTTCATTTTACTAAAACGAAGAATATTATTGGGTGAGTGGCTGATCAATCTTTGTTTCTTTTGTTTTGATCTTAATTGAAATTAAACAATAGTGCAAAATTAAAATTAAATTCAAATAGTGTAAATATTGTAGAAAGGTTTGGCATGGACCAAGTCATCACAGTTATTAGGCCTTTTTCCAAGACTAACGACAAGACTATAAAGGAGTGTGTGGAAAAGTAGACACTTGCATGATCCAATATAGTAACCTTGATGCTATTGCACAAGTCATGGCCTATAATGTTGTACTAGCAATAAATGAAGATGTGGTTTCCCATCAGACAAAGTATGTAAATTGTGCACCAGCAAACCAACCTATCACAAATTTTATATTTGGCTCAGTTGTGAGTCCTGATGGTGGTTGTTCAATTGTGCATAGTGTTGCTAATGGTAAGGAGCTAGTAGTTGGTGAACGTAGATTCTAGACAAGATATGGGGATAAGGTTGCATGTATTGTGTGGATATTCTTTAAAAAAATAGGGGTAATTGGGTCAAAGGATGAAGTTGTGTATATGGAAAAGCTTAGTGAAATGAAGAAGGCGATCTCAACAATCAATCAATGAATATATTATCGACGAATTTCCGTTGGTTCGACGACATAGCCAACATTTGAAGGCTACAAAGACTCATTGGCTCACGTAATTTTGATGTGTTTCTTCTAAAAACCAAAATGACAAGTAATTGAAGTAAATATTCTTTTAAAATTCTGGTATGGTGTCAATTTCGAGTGAATAATGAAGCCATCAAAAGGGTTTCCTAGAGGTTTAGTTTATTTGTGGAAACATGATGTTTTGTCGTTCAACTTTGGTTTCACTAGTGTTGGTTTCTCAGTTGTGTGGGAAGATATTGTTATTCATTTTGTTAATGTATATTCTTCTTGTGACATTGTAAGAAAAAAGGCAATGTGGTCAAAACTGATTGAATTAAAAGAAGGGTGTTTGAGGTGGGTGTACGGTGTGTGGTCGGTGACTTTCATACAATGGTATCTCATAGTGAGAAGAAAGGTGCAAGGCATGGAATGAACTATAGGCTTAACTATCCATATTTTATGAAGTGAAAGTCAAGGTATGGAATGAAGAAGACTTTTGTCGTTCAGACTTGTCCATTCAAAAGTCGGCAGCTGAATTGAATGGCCTTGATGATATTATTTCTAATCATGGTAAAGTTGTCGCACATCAAAGAATTACGATTAATGACCGTTTTTGGAGAAATTTGAGATTGAAGTAAAGCACCTTGGCACAAAATCTAGGTTTAAATGGGTTGTGGAAGGATATTTAAATATTAAATTCTTCCATAATTGCCTAAGAACAAATAGAAGGAAAAATATTATTGTGGCCTTGCTTGTGAATAAGTTTTGGATGGAAGAAGTCCATAATGTGAAAAGGGAGGCTTCTAATCACTTTGAGAAGTAGTTTATAGAAGATAACTTCAATAGACTTGCCCTTGATGGTTTGTCTTTCAAAGATTTATCGAGGGGTGACAACTTATCACTAACAGTCCCTTTCTCTTTGGAGAAAATTAAGTTAACTATTTGGTCCTGTGACGATAACAAATGCTCGAGAGTGGATGAGTACAACTTTAGTTTCATTAAAGCATGATGACAATATTTTAAAGAAGAGATTTTTTAATTCCTAAATGAATTTTACATTGATGCGCAAGTGCCAAAGGTGCTAACGACCTTCTCGATAGTCTTGGAGTATCTACCTATATCTCTAATTGAAAGTCTACAAAATATTGTCTAAGGAATTCTTTATGCGACTCAAAGCTGTCCTATATTAGACAATTTCAAATTTTCAATCTTCCTTTGCTTGGAAGGTAGATTCTAGATGGATTCTGGTGCTTAATCAAGTAGTTGACTTTGCAAAGAGAAAGAAGAAAAGGTGGTTACTATTTAAGGTCGACTTCGATCAAGCTTATAACTCAATCGATCTATTTGAAGTACTTAGAGTTAGAGTACATGATGAAGCACTTGAGCTTCGATAATTGGTGGATCAGATGGATCAGGGCATGCATTTGTAGTAGCTCTATGTATATTTTAGTTAATGGTAGCCCATAAAGTTATTTTGCTGCTTGAAAAGAATTACATCAAGGTGATCTGCTAGCTCCATTTTACTTCTTAATAGCCATGGAATACCTTAAATCATTAATGCACAAAGTTGTTGATTGTGGGTTATTGTTAGAATTTCTGGTATATCACAATGTTGCATTCTCTTTACTTCAATGTGATGACGACATAATATTGTTAAGTGATGGCTTAATGTGTAGTCTACGGGGCTTGAAATTGTAACTCGATTTTGTTGGCTTTCAAAATTCTTGGTATCCTTATTGGTGTGACCACATATTTGCTGCAACATGGAAAATAGTTATACATACGACGTAGAAAAGACAATAAGCTTGCAGGGCAAACAACTATGTTTCAGTGGTCAAATTGTACTAATCAATTATGTCTTGAAGAGTATTTGTTGTACTTTTTGTCTTTGTTTAAAGCGCCAAAGAAGGTAATTTGTGAATTAATTTAAAAATAAACCCAATTAAGTGTGCATTTTGCATAATTCGTAAACTTTTCTAAGCAATAAGTATTTTTTTACGTAACATTTTGGATTAAAAATCCGGAGCATTATATTATGATATCAGAGCAATAATTCTCGAACTTTTGAGGGTGAGACGCTCATATATTTTAATGTTGCTTGCGTTAACTTTTTGTTTTTCTAATTATTGGATTTTATGGATTTTTATTAAATTCTTATTATGTGCCATTAATTATGGTAATTGTTTGGTTGTCTATTTTTTTTTATTTTTTTTATTTTCTAAGTATTTAAATTCCTATTATGTATCATTAATTGGGTAACCTCCTTCAATTTTATGATTAAATATATTCGTTAAATTTCTACAAATTGAAAATAGTTTTAATTTGATTCAATGCACTAATTGCCTTTGATTTTAATGACGTTACGAATTTACTACTCATGATTCGAATATTTTTGTTGTTTGTTTGTATGTTGTAAATTTAATACTCATGATTTAATGACATTATAAATTTATTATTTGTGATTTGAATTTTTTTAAATAGTTATTTGCGTGTTATTAATTTAATACTCGTGATTTAATAACCCTATAAATTTACTATTGTCACATTACACATTTACTTATCAAGATTTGAATTTTATTGTTTGTATGTTATTAATTTAATAATCATGATTTATTGACGTTATGAATTTACTACTCATGATTTGATTTTGTTTTAAGTAATTGATTGTATATTATGAATTTAATACTTATGATTTAATAACATTATGAATTTACTATTGTGAATTTACTACTCGTGATTTGAATTTTTGATAATTTACTACTCTTGATTTAATTTGAAGTTATGTTATCATTGTTTGTACATTTATTACTTGGTTATTAAGTGTTTGAATTTTTTTTAATCATAAAATGATTAGTTTTATTTTGCTATAATATGAAATTATTTTGTATTGATTTAGATTGACTTGATTTGAAAACATACAATAATTAATTGACCTCAACTTTAATGGCGTTATTAATTAGACCAGTTGAATTATAATGATTATGAATATTCCTTAATTACTTAATTTTTGTGTTATAATTTAAATTTTGGAATAAATACAATGCTTTAAACGTCTACCCTAAATAAAATTTTAGCATCCACATAATAGAATGGAATGGTAACACCATAAAAAGTTGTATTAGCGGGATTTTGATTAATTAAAGACTTGGTTATTAAGTGGTTCGTTGATCCACCTCTCTTTCCTGGGAACCCCTCTAGTTCGTGCATTACTGTGTGACCTGAACCTATAGTCCCCATAATAGAAAGGAAAGGTAATACCGTAAAAAGTTGTATTAACGGGAATTTGGCTAAGGAAAGACTTGGTTATTAAGTGGTTCGTTAACACACCTTTCTTTCCTAGGAACCCTTCTAGTGCACGACATGTGACTTGAAACTATTATATAGTCATGAATAAAATATTTCCTTATGACCCTAAGGTTACAATTATAGCATAGTGTCATCCTAATTAGATCATTTGTAGGAAGTATGGCTGGTCATGCAATCCATGACTCCCCCAAGGAGGAAGTGACATGATTGAAGCAATCCAAGCCATGATTGCAATGGCCGCTATAATGGCCCAACAAGCTGCAGTCCATGCTCAATGTAATGCGCAGAAGGACTAAAGGGAAGAAGTAGTAACTGCAACTAGAGGACTGACTGAATTTTGTCGACAAGATCCGCCAAAAGTTAAAGGGGAGCATGGCCCTATCAAGGCTGACCTATGGATGGACGAGTATGCCACCTACTTAACGATATTTGACATCTTCTACTCTCCCGATGAAACGAAAGTGGAATATTTTGCCTACTTACTGATTGGTGAAGTTGAATACTGGTGGCAGGGGGTGAGACAAATGATGGAAGGAAACCACGAAGATGTGACTTGGGAAGTCTTCAAGAGAAATTTCTTGGACAAATATTTTCTGAAGAGTGCCATGGCTGAGAAAGAATTCCAATTCTTGAGACTATATCAGGGAAGTCTCATGGTGTCGAAGTATGCGGCAAAGTTTGAGTCCCTAGCAAAACATTTTCGGTACTTCCGTAGCCAAATGGATGAAGAGTACATCTGCGAGAGATTTGAAAGTTGGCTTAGGTATGAGAGTAAGGAGTCTTTGAGACCCTTAAAGATACGTTAGTATCAGTTTTTGGTGGAGAAATGCTAAAATATGGAGATCATGATACGAGGTCGCCGGAACAAAGGTGTTATTGGTGGACCGACGAGACCTCAGGTAGAAATCAACCACAACTTTATAATTTAATCATGGGATTATGTCTCTAAATATTACCTTTGAAAAGGGAAATGGTGACCAACAAAATAGAGGCAGACAATTTCAACAGCAAAAGCCTTATGCCCGCCCACAAGGGATTGCTAGAGATCGACCAGGCCCACTAAAGCATTGGATATCAGAGGTCTCCAAATCCAACACATAACCCAATACGTATTGTTTGATGCTATCATTGTGGACATGAGGGGCATAGGATCACAAAGTGTGTCAAACGAACCAAGATATGTTATGTCTGTCAGAAACCAAGATATGCTATCATGTGAATTTTAGTTGGAAGAAGTGAAGTTCTTGGGACATATATTTCTAAGGAAGGGATTGTTGTCGACCCATCCAAGGTAGAAGCCGTGATGGCATGGAAACAACCATAGACAATCATAGAGATTAGAAGTTTTCTGGGTTTTGTCGGGTACTATAGGAGATTTATTAAGGGATTTGCCAAGATTGTTGCTCCATTGACACACCTTACGAAGAAGAATCAGATTTATGCATGGACTGAGGTGTGTGAGAAAAGTTTCCAACTAATGAAGGAAAAGCTAACTATGTCCCCAATGTTAGTGTTTCCCCAACCAGAAGAGTCTTATGATTTTATTGTGATGCTTCCTATCAAGGTTTGGGTTGTGTGTTGATGCAAAATAAATGAGTAGTGGCCTATGCCTCAAGGCAATTGAAGGTGCATGAAAATAATCATCCCAATCATAACTTGAAGTTAGCTGCAATTGTCTTCGCATTGAAAATTTAGAGACATTATCTATATGGGTGTAGTTTTGATGTATTTAATGACCATAAAAGTTTGAAATAGTTTTTTGATCAAAAGGAACTTAACATTAGGCAAAGGAGATGGATGGATTTCATTAAAGATTATGAATTCACGTTGCGTTACCATCCAGGGTAGGCCAACATGGTGGTTGATTCCCTGAGCATGAAGCGAGTTCATCTCTCGTTTGTAATGAAAGGGTTAAAGTTGTTAGAGAAGTTTCGTGACTTGGACCATAATTTAGATTCCTCATTAGGGAAAGTGCAATGTGGAATATTCGTTATAGATAATGAATTGACGAATGAGATTAAAGTTCTCCAAGTTACAAACGTGTTGACTCAAGAGAAAAGGAAGTTGATCGAGGTCAGCAAGGCACCTGAATTTGAGGTGGGCCCAGTCCATATGTTGAGATGTAATGGACGTGTTTGTATACTCGATAATACAAAATTAAAGAAGATTATCATGGATGAGGCCCATAAAAGCAAGTTGAGTATTCACCCTAGTACCACCAAAATGTATAAAGACCTTAAGCACAAGTTTTAGGGGCTGAGAATGAAGAAACAAGTAGCAGAATATGTGGCTTCGTGTTTAACTTTCCAGAAAGCCAATGTAGAGCATCAAAAGCCAGGGGGACTACTAAGGTCATTAGATATACTAGTATGGAAATGGGATAGTATATCCATGGATTATGGTAGCATTGGCTAAAACTCAACGAAAGTTTGACTCCATTTGGGTGATTGTCGACAGGTTGACCAAATCTACCCATTTCATACCCGTGAGGACTACTTATGATGTGACTAAGCTTGCAAAGATCTACATTGCCAAGATTGTTAGACTACATTGGGTACTAAGCTCGCAAAGTTCATTGCTCATTTGTGGGGAGCATTACATGAGACGTTGGGTACTAAGTTGAGATTGAGTTCGGCCTATCACCTTCAAACTGATGGACAAACAGAAAGGAGTATTCAGACCTTGGATAATTTATTGAGAGTGTTTATGTTGGATAAGTGAGGTTGTTGGGAAAATATGTTGCCTCTCGTTGTGTACGCATATAACAACAACTATCATGTGAGCATTGGGATGGCACCATACGAGGCTTTGTATGGACGTAAGTGCCAAACTCCCTTGTGTTAGTATCAGAATAGTGAGAATCTAATTGTGGGGCTAGAATTGATACAACATACCACAAACAACACTTTAAAAAACCATATTTAACAACACTTGTTAAATAAAAGTTTTGTTGAATGTTTTTTTTAAAAAAACAACATAGAGCTTCAAACAACATTTTAAAAAACCCTTTGCCTAATGTGGATGCTTTTTAATTTTTTTTTCTTCTAAAAGTGTTGTAATATGTATCGACCCTTCTTTAAAAGAAAAAACTTTATATAACGCTTTTTGAAATAACATGATTGTCATTGATCCATCATTAAAATTAATTAAATTATTTTATTTTGAATTATATAATTAAATAAATTAAAAAAAATTACACTTTGAAATGACATGATTGTCACTAGTCAAATATTAAAATTAATTAAATTATTTTGTTTAAAATTATAGGATTAAACAAATTAGAAGAAACTACGAGTCTAATTTTATTACTAACATTAGATAAAAGTATCTCTCACAATTCTTTAAATTTTTTTATTTAATTATTTAATTAATTTTAACAATTTTTAAATATTTCCGTTTCGTCGTTCCTTCCATCAATGAAGTCTGGTTTAACTCCCACCTCATCCTCAAAGTATATTTTCCCTTTAATTCATGAATCCATTCAATTTTGAAATTAAACAATTTTCGATTGAGACACTTCTTATCACATAACTATATCAACGTTGGATTCAAATTGAAGAACTATTTTGACAGAGATTCTAGGTTTACTATGAGCCTTCTTACGTTTTCTATGTCTTTAATGTGCATATAAGTTATCTGTAAGATGTTCTCAGGCATGTAGAAATTTGCACTATTTGTATGTTTCAATGGAATTAGATTCTGGAATAATATATGAAAGTAGCCTTTGATGTTGAGTTTTAGGATATTTTGTTAGGAACACAAAAATTGGATTCCTTAATTTAGAGGAAGAACACTAATTTAAAAAGAAAAGATAAGAAATAATAAGAGAGAACCTATCTCAAGAAATAGATCCTCTCTAAAGGGGTGGAAACCTTTATTTAAAGACTTTTGATACATTAAGATAGGGATTAGGTCCTAGATAACAAATTAATAATAGAAACACCAAAGTAGGTACACCTATACTAATACTAACTACCTAGGAACACAACTACTAACAAACTCCTAATTGTCCCTTTTTGTAAATCCTAACTTTACACCACTCTTCAAAACAACCTTGTCCTCAAGGTTGACATATACTAAAGTCTTTTTTTTCAATGGTTAAAAAATTAAAAATAAGCAAAAAAATCCTCCAGGATCCCATTGTTAAGAACTCAATTTCAGCTTTAGGCACTTTCATATTCCCTTTTTCTATAGTTTCCTCCCATAGCTTCAACCCCGATGAGTTCTGAATTGCCCAACAAAGTATGGCATCTATTTAAAGGTGGTCGGACCAATCTGGTTGTGTAAGATTTCTCGAATGTAGGATTGTATAGACCCAAGGTGGTGGCTGAAGGTAAATGTTCGAGAAGCTTTTCAACACAATTTTGAGTGTGAGGAACAAGGAGATAAAGTTTGAATCAAAGATAACATTTGTTGCAACGAGTATGGCTTAAAGGGAGAAAGTTCCGCAAATAAACAAATAGATGATAAACAAGGACAAGACAAGAGAAAGCAACAATGCCATTGATGAACCTTGAGATGTGGCAACTTGTTGTTGCTGTCCTTCAGGTCTGGTGGTTTTGATGGGGGTGAGGGAGCTACTATTAGCGAATAAGCCATGAGATGAAGTTCGTTAGTGGTTGGTTTCTCTATAACTGCGATCCCTGTTGTTTTTAATTGCACTTTCCAATTTGGCGACAACATAAGGCTGCTCGGAATCTTAATGGACACAGAACCAGTTCCTTTGCACAGGATGCATTGGCTGATTCCTTCTTCCTCTTCCACTGTTGTTTGCTTGTCAGTAAAATTTGTTTCCTCCATATCCAAATTTCTAGAATTAAAGCCTTTGATAGAATGTTTGTCTTCTTGATAAGTTTTCTGAATCAAAAAGAACTTCCTAGCATTATTCATCCAACCAAATGGGTCATTTAATGCGTGTGAAGTTTCCTTCTTCAACCACAAACACGAGACTAGATTTTCTTCCTTTTCTGAATCTTTCTTCATCGATTCTTGCTCGGTTAATTTCCCACTCTTTATTGATTTAGATTTTTTTATGGTTCTTCATTTTCTAACTACAACCCCCTTGTAGTAAACAACTGATTTGCTCATGAGGCTTCTTCAAAGGCCTCTTGTACTCCCATCCGGGATTTGCATTTTTGGTCTTGATTGCAAAATCTATAGATCAAACCTATGCAAAACGATTTTAGGTTGGATTTGGGTTTTCTTGATCCCAAGAACGAAACCTAAATAGTGTCCATGAATCCTAGCTCATGAACGCCCATTGCACTTTATCGAACACGTGATTTTCATGCTTCAGACAGAACCTTTCAGCCTTTTTGATCCACCCAATAGGATCAGTCCATAAAACGTTGGACAACTTCTCTTTCTTAGCCAACAAATCCTCCAATTCCATTCACACTAGCACTCCTTTGAATCTGACAGGTCAGACAAATTGTTAGGTTCCTTGACAGGTTAGACAACTTCTCTTTTTTAGTGTATTTTGGGTATTGAACTCGGAGGATTTTTAGCCAAGTTATTAATATTTTGTGAGCTTAATTGCCCAAAAATATATTTTGATACCCCGATTAAAATTATTCGTCGACAAATAAATTAAATTAACTGCGGTGAATCCTTTATGAAGAATTAAATTTTGAGCAGTTTCGTTAAAAATACCTCAGACTGCTAAAAATTGCATCTATCAATTGAGTTGCGACGAGAGTAGATATTTTTAACAAAAAATGGTTTGGGAAGTTATGGGTGAAATGGTAATTTTAATAAATATCTAGATATTTTGAGATATTTGTTAATTATAATTAATATATATAAACATATATATATATATGTTTGTATGGAGGGAAAAGAGGAGGAAATAGAAGGAAGAGAAAATAGTAAAGAAGGAAAACGAAAGAAAAGAAAAGGAAAGGAAAGAAAAGGCAAAAGAAAGAAAACGTAAAAACTTATCCTTCTTCCTCTGCCTCGCGCATCCTCCTTCTCCCTTTTTCTTCATTAGTTGGTTTTGCTTCCTTTTCCTTTCTTTGACTTCAAGAATAGAAACCCAAGGCTTAGTGGGTAAGAAAGCAAGGAGATCTCAGCTTCATACTTCCTCTTTGGTGTGAAAACAAAGAAAAACGGTGTTAGGGATTTCAAAACCGTCAAACACAAACCTCCCGTTTCATCTAGATTTAAGCTTCGTTTCGCAAAGAGATAGAAGGGAAAGTTTCTCACTACCACGCTACGGTGCTAGGGAACCAACTTTGGAAGCGACGTTGCGAGCAGAGATTTTACCGGATTTACTCGCGGTACCGAAATCGCACGTTAAAGCTAACGTGAAGGTAAGGGCTCCTTCCAAACTTTTAGTTTGCATTTAGGGACTTATATGTGGTTGTGTGGAAAAGAATTTGTTAGGGTTGGAGTATTGATTTGGGGAAAATGAATTTAATGCTTTATGGGTGAAATTCTAATGTGGGGTTTTGGTGATATTGATGGATGTTTCGCGGAAAATGAATTTAACTCATTTATGTATAATTTTAAGTAAATGAAATTTGTTGTGTTTGAGTGATGGGTTGTGTTGATCTGTGTCGTCGTATTCGACGTGTTCATAATTAATACTTATGAAATTTGAGATGTGTTTGGTTGGATTTTGTGAAAAAATAAACTGATGTTATTTGGTGTGAAATGTGGATTGGATTTGATAATATGTTTGAGTTTGTTTTATGTGGAATTTGAAAACCATTAGAGTAAACGAGTATTAAAAATGGGGAATCTTTTAATATCTCTGTTTACTTAATGTTTGTTGTGAAAACCGTTTAAGTTAAATGAGTATTAAGAATGGGGAATCTCTTAATATCTTTGTTTACTTAATGTTTGCAGTGAAAGTCGTTTAAGTTAAATGAGTATTAAGAATGGGGAATCTCTTAATATCTTTGTTGACTTAATGCTTGTTGTGAAAACCATTGGAGCTAAACGAGTATTAAGAATGGGGAATCTCTTAATAGCTAAGTTTACCTAATGATTGTCATGAAAATTGATAGAGTTAAATGAGTATTAAAAATGGGGAATCTTTTAATATATGCATTTGCTTAATGATTGTCGTGGATGGAGTCAGAGTATGATCATGCATTTTCATTTTTTTTGTAAATTGTGCAGACCCGTGATAGGTGGAACCTTGATAAACAGTACTTTGGCCTATGATAGGCGGTACATTTATGATTTACATTTTTGTAAATTATGCAGACCCGTAATAGATGGTACCTTGGTAAATAGTATTTGGCCCGTGATAGGCGGTACATTTACGATTTACGATTTTTTGTAAAGTGTGCAGACCCATGATAGGTGGCACCTTGGTAAATAGTACTTTGGCCTATGATAGGCGGTACATTTAAGATTTACATTTCTTTTTAGTAAACCGTGCAGACCCGTGATAGGTGGCACCTCGGTAATTGGTACTTCGGCCTGCGATAGGTGATACAATTATGATTTACGGCCCTTCGAGGAGGGTTTTGGTTTGGAATTCCGAGTCCATGCATTTTGGCATATACGCATTGCATTAGGATGCTTGACACACGAGTCGTGTTTGATTCAAGATTATGATTGAGTGTTTGAACTCAAGTTGTCGTGGTGATTGTGCTATAATTGCTAAGTGTTATGTTTTGGAATTGTGTGATAGTGTGTTTGATTGCAAAACCATTTCGAAACTTAAGTTGTCGTGGTAATTGTGTTATAATTGCCAAGTGTGGATGTTTTGGAATTGTGTGTAAGTGTGATTGATTGCAAAACTATTTCGAAACTTAAGTTGTCGTGGTAATTGTGTTATAATTGCCAAGTGTGGATGTTTTGGAATTGTGTGTAAGTGTGATTGATTGCAAAACTATTTCGACACTCAAGATGTCGTGGTGATTGGGCTATAATTGCTAAGTGTGGTTGTTTGGATTGGTGTGTAAGTGTTGTTTGATTTCGAACCCTTTAAAAAGCTGAAAAATGCTGAATTTTGCTGTTTTTCTGCTGTTGTCTGATGTGTATTTGAATACAACAAGCTGTATTCGAATGCAGACATGCTGTTTTGCCACTGACTTACTGTGTAGTCGAATACAGACATGTTGTTTTGCCACTGACTTACTGTGTAGTCGAATACAGATTGTTGTAGTCGAATACAGACATGCTGTTTTTGCTGCTGAATGCTGAAATAGCCTTGTATTCGAATATAGAGAAGCTGTATTTGAATACAGCAGTGCTGTTTTGTTAAAAACTTCATTTTTCAACCATGTTTACGAATTTTTAGCATATGGAAACCCTTTTAAGGTGCATGCTAAATTGAAAGGTTATTTTGTGCATTTAAAAACTTAAATGTTATGTGTTAATTGTTAATTTCGGTTGGTGACCCTTTACAACTATTGTGGAAATCTGGGCTTTGCCCTCAAATGAGAGCCAGGACGATCCTACCGGTTCGTACCCTACGGATGGGAATGTAGATGGGAATGCTTGACTGAAGCTATCTTAGGAGGATCTTACGGGGCGCATGGAGATCACTCAGGGTGTATAGTTTTTGGCAGAATGATCATATTAGGTTGACATAGAGGGAACATATGTCTTTCTTTTGTATTGTGCTTATTTTAAACTGGAAGACTGTACCACTTTTTGATATGTAAATATTCTGGATTCATATTCCGCTTTGAAAATCGGGGTGTTATAATACTCAATAGAGAAAGGTAATTATTCGTCCTTGATTTTTATGGATTGAAAGAAAATGATACACGAGGGCATATACCCTCTTACAATAGTATCAACCACTCAATTTCTAATTTTATCAAAGATCCTTTCAAAGGCGTGGGATCCTTTATTTATAAGTAGTTTATACAAGGAATAGGATCCAAGAGCACTACCTAACAACTAACTGACGCAAAAATATCAATTATACGGAAAGGGGTTTCAATTATAATTGCCTCTTTTAAAAATTCCTATTTAAAAATTGAAATATTAACTCAAGATTAATTTTGGTTATAAACGAAGATTGATTTTGGTTAGTGTAAACAGCAATATCAAGTTTATCAATATAAAAAACTTGAGTATGATCGTCCTTAGTTTTCACGGATCAATTTTGATCTTTACACAATTTCAAGGTTTATCACACAAGCATATATCCTGGTTCACCCAAACACGGGTTATGTCTAGTCCTCACAAATGTGAGATTTTCCACTAAGTGTTCAAGCCTAGATCGTCCTTGGTTTTCACGGATCAATCTTGATCTTTACACAATTTCTACTTTTTTACCTAGAAAGGATTTTTCACATGTTTACCGTACACTATTTCAAAAAGGATTTTGCAAGCTACCTTTAAGAACCTAAAAGGATATTTTACACACTACTCAAGCTATGTTATCAAAAATAGCCTTTAGTTACAAAGTAATGATTTTAAGAGTATTAGAATCTGAGTATTGATCAACTCTTGTTTGAGAAATAGATTCTGTATTTAGAACTCATTTATTATTGATTCTAACACAACACAATGAAAGAAACTACAAGCGTGAGAATGATTTTAACAAACTTGAGTATGATTGAATGATTTATGCTTTGCTTGGCACTTTGAGTTGTATCTTGTTCTTTATCTTCAAGTTGTATTTATAAGCTTCATTAGAACTTTAGGACAGCTCATATGCCTGTTGAAATAGGGCCCGCTGTCAGGAAGGAGTGGATGGAAAAAGCTAGTCATAAAGCAAGAGTGATTATGCTAAATCCAGGAACGTTCTTGACATCCAAGATCGTTCTTCGAATTTGTTGGTGATGAGCTGACTTGTACTTGTGATTGTGTTAGTTGTCTCAGGTGATTGTTTGCTTTTTAGTCATGTGTGTATGTCTAGATTGAAAGTACAATCAGCAGTGTACTTTTACAGCTTGCAACTTTGTACTTGCAATTGCCTCACTTGATGAATGATCTTGTTTTAACCTTTTTATAAAGCATATCTTTGATCCTTCGAATTCTGAAATGATTATGACGTAGATTGATCGTTGCTTATTCTTTGATGAAGATATGAGATGAATGAAGCTTCCAGGATCTAATCTCTAACAAAGAAACTGATTGTTCTTGTTTCTACCAAAAACGAAGATCGTTCTTTGTTTTCCAAAACTACTTCAATATGATCGTTTTACTGCTTTTGCTTTCTTTGATTTTAATGAGATATGCTTTGTAATACTTGGTACCTAAATTATTTTGACACACTCAAATACATATGTTAAATACCAAAACACTTAGAATCATAATTATAATTTTTTAATTAAACTTTTTCTTTCTTTTGATCAAAACATTAAAGCTCCCCCTTTTTGATGATGACAAACAAGTTAATTTATATTTTAATTTTGATTCTAATTTTAATCATAGAGAGCTTAAAAGCTCCCCCTCATAATATGCTTTAGATTTTTTAACCAACATAAAATCTAAACATAAAATCTAAAATAATTATCCTCCTTGTCAACACAAAAAGGTTGGGAAATACAAAGGAATGTATACTACACTTAGAAAACAATGAATATACTCCAATTTTAGGAAAAATAACATTTGCTAAAAAGCCACCCTGAATATTATAGAATTAATATCCCTTTTTAAAATAAAAAATTCAGAATACAAGGAAAATGCCACTATGCTCTTTGTCATCTTTCACAAGAGATAACATTTTAATTTTGAACATGATAATAAGCGCATACACGGAAGCGAAATAAGATGATACATGTACCTTTTATTAATTAATGTTTCCAAGGGTTTTAGACACTCCAAATTTTTGTAATGAGATGAGGCATCATACTTTTCCATTAAGGTGCATTGAGCATGCTTTGTCCATGTACCAATGTTCTTTCCTGATTATTGGATGATGTTCTTGCATCACAAGTTAGTAATAATTTTGGTACCCATATTTCTTTGGGTCCTTGATGGTTAGTATATCTTCTTTTATAAGATTTTTTAAAACTTGATATCTTTTTAAAAGAGCAAGTTGACTCGAAGTGGCCTTTCTTGGAACAATAAGAAAACTTTGTTGTTGCTCTGGGAGAAGATTTCAAAATCTGAGTTTTAAACGGTCTTGAAATTGATTTTAATGAAATTTCAATCGTTCTCCTTTTTCTAGACTTGCTGGAGAAGGCTCCGCTTTTGTTCCAGAACGTTCTTCATTTTGAGAACAACTTGGAGAACGTTCTTCTTTCTGCAGATTTTTCAAAATTGATTTAGTTTTATTTGCAGAACGATCTTTCTTTTAAAAAACATTTTTCTTTTAATCTTTTCATCTTTTTTCTTACAGTAGCAAGCAAATTCCAAATGTCCAAGTTTATTACAATATGAGCATTTGGTTTTATATTTTTCTTTCTAGAACAAAAATGTTTTCATACATTTTTGTTTTTTGAGTTTGATTAAAGTCAAGACCAGCTTTATCAAATGTTTCTACTTTGGATCCCATGATTCTTTGAAAAGTTTCAGTAGCTTTAATGAAGTTTGTTAAATCATTTTTAAGAATTTCAACTTCAGCCTTGAGAAGAACGTTCTCCGTTTGAAATGAATATCGATCTTGACTTTATGCATTTTTAGGAATTAAATATAAGCCTTGAGAAGAACGTTATCCGTTTGAGGTGAAGATCATTCTTGACTTTCAAAATTTTCAAATTCAAGATTTTTGAGTTGAGATTCTTTCAGATTTTGAATGATATCTTTAAGTTTATCATTCATAGCCTGAATTTTCTTTTTCTTTTCTCTTTCCTTGTGAAATTTTTCTTTAAAAGAACTACACTTTTGAATGAGAAAATTTGAATCATTTAGCAAATTGTCAAATTCAGTTTCCATTTATTTACATACAAGACATGGTTCAGAATTTGTTACCTCTGTATCTTCAATGTTTACCATCAAACACAAATTTTCTTCTTCAGGTTCATTTGTTTCTAATTCATCATAATCATCCCAGGTTGCCATCATTAACTTTTTTTTTGAAAAGGAATTTCTTTGGCACCTTTTTGTTTAATGGACATTTAGTTTTTTAATGTCCTTGTTTGTTGCAGCCAAAGCAAGTGATTTTGCTATTATCTATTTCAGTTTTGACTTCTTTTTTATCTGGAAATCCCTTTTTGATTTGATCCCTTCTTATCAACATTCTTTGCATCTTTCTTGTAAGACGAACTATCTCTTTATCAACATCTTCTTGTTCGATTTCTTCTGAGTCCTCATTTGTTTGTAATGGCGTACTTTCTTGAGATGTTTTCAAAGCTATTGCTTTGGCCTTTTTGATTCGTTTGTCTTCTTGTAGCAGCACTTCATGTGCTCGTAATTTTCCAATCAGTTCCTCCAGTCCGAGTATGTCAAGATTCTTGGACTGGCTTATGGTTGTCACCATTGGTCTCCATGTTATTGAAAGACATCTCATGATCTTTCTGACTCTGTCTTGTAAAGAGTATGATTTCCCTAAGGAGTGCATTTCATTTACAATGGTTGTGAATCTTGAGTACATCTCATCAATGGTTTCTCCTTCATTCATTTCAAAGAGTTCAAACTTTCTTATGCCTATATCAATCATTGTTTCTTTCACATGTCTTGTTCCTTCGTGATGAGTTTATAATGTGTCATATACTCCTTTAGCAGTTATGCATTCATCAACTCTTTCGCATTCTTCTCAGCTCAAAGTACACGATAAGAATAATTGAGCTTTAGATTTTAGGAGTACCTTAGATTTTTCTTCTACTGTCGAATCTGCTTTTTTCTTTTCATCAAAGGTTGAATCATTTTGGTCGACTCTTGGTTTAAAATCTCCATTTGTAATAATGCGCCACATTCCGGTATCTTGAGATTTTAGAAACAGCTGCATTTTTCTTTTCCAAAAATAGTAGTTTGTGCCACCAAAGTAAGGTGGTCTATATGATGACCCTCCTTCAGCAATGTACATATCTTTTGACATTTTTCTTCTAGATCTTTTCTCTAACACTTGTTAGGTGTTCAACTTTTGAGACCGTGCTTTGATGCTAGTTGAAGTAAAAATATCAATTATAAGGAAGGCGTTTTGAATTATAATTGCCTCTTTTAAAAATTGAAGAATTCACTCAAGATTGATATTTGGTTATAAACGAAGATTGATCTTGGTTAGTGTAAACAACAATATCATGTTTATCAATATAAATATTGATTGTAAAGCATATAATAAATAGAGATAGAGATAGAGATATTACACAAGCATATATCTTCGTTCACCCAAACACGGGTTACTTCCAGTCCTCACAAATGTGAGATTTTCCAATAAGTGTTCAAGTCAAGGTCGTCCTTGGTTTTCACGGATCAATCTTGATCTTTTCACAGTTTCTACCTTTCTACCCAGAAAGGATTTTTCACAGGTTTACCTTACACTATTTCAGAAAGGATTTTCTAAAAGGATTTTTTATACATTACTCAAGCTAAGTTATCAAAAATAGAATTTGAGTATTGCTCAACTCTTGTTTGTGAAATAGATTTTGTATTTAGAACTCAGTTATTACTGATTCTAACACAACACAAAGAAAGAAACTACAAGCGTGAGAATGATTTTGACAAGCTTGAGTATGATTGAATGCTTTATGGTTTGCTTGGCACTTTGAGTTGTATCTTGTTCTTTATCTTCAAGTTGTATTTATAAGCTTCAATAGAACTTTAGGACAGCTCATATGTCCTTTGAAATAGTGCTAGCTGTCATGAAGAGTGGTTGGATAACGCCAGTCATAAAGCAAGAGCGATTATGCTAAATCCAAGAATGTTCTTGACATAGATCGATCTTCGAATTTGTTGGTAATGAGTTGACTTGTACTTGTGATTGTGCTAGTTGTCTGAGATTATTGCTTGCTTTCCAGTCACGTGTGTAGGTCTAGATTGAAAGTACAATCAGCAATGTACTTTTTTAGCTTGCAAATTTTTACTTGCAATTGCCTCACTTGATGAATGATCTTGTTTTAAGCTTTTTATGAAGCATATCTTTGATTCTTCGAATTCTGAAATGATTATGACTTAGATTGATCCTTGCTTATTCTTTGATGAAAATATGAGATGAATATCGTTCTTGTTTCTTCCAAAAACGAATATCGTTCTTCATTTTCCAGAACTACTTCAAGATCAACCTTCGTTTTACTGCTTTTGCTTTCTTTTATTGTAATGAGATCTGCTTTGAAATGCTTGGTACCTAACTTGTTTTGACACACTCAAATACACATGTTAAATACCAAAACACTTAGAATCATAATTAGAATTCTTAATTAACCTTTTTGTTTATTTTCATCAAAATATTAAATTGAGATTTTGTCTCAACACTAACCACCTAACTATAAAACATTAACTACTAACAACATAACCATAAAATAGAAATATCATTATTTTATATTATTTTTCCTATGATAAACCTATCAATACCTTCCCCTTCAAACTCAACCTTGTCCTCAAGGTTGAATTCCGAAAATTTATTTATTAACATCTTCCTTGTTGGCCTCCTCTATATGCTTTTTTTGTCATTGAATTAGCACTTCTTCTCCCTGTAGTTGTATGCTTCTTCTGCCTAGCACCGGTGAAGGTGTATATGTAGGGTCTTTCCCATGTAATTTTGTAGGTAGGATTGTTTCCACCTCATGTTTTCTAACAGTCAACTTTAATTGTGAAGCGTGGAAAATCAGATGAATGTGAGCTCTATTGGAAGTTGGAGTTTAACGGTTGTTGTTCCAATTTCTTTTACCACCAAATAAGGACCATCATACTTAGCTGCTAGTTTAGGGTGAAGTCATGTTGGCATAGTAACCTGCCTATGAGGTCTAATTTTTAAGTAAACCTACTCTCCTTCTTTAATTTTGGTAAGTTTCTAGTGACGGTTCGCAAATTTGATCATTTGATCTTGTACTCTTCCCAAATGATATTTTCGATGTCTCAACGCTTCGTCTCTGGTCATCAGGTCTTGTGCCACTGCTTCCACTATAGTTTCCTCGGGTACAAATCATGCTAACGATGTGGTGGTCTGCCGTAAACAGTTTCAACAGGAGTGAACTTCGCAGCCCCTTGAAAACTAGTATTATACCAATAATCAACCCATCATACCATATCTGCCAAATATTTTGGTTGTTCCAAAGTAAAGCAACGCAAGTATATTTCCAAGGTTCGGTTAAGTACCACCGTTTGTCAGTTTGATTCAGGATGATAAGATGTACTCATTTTCAACGTAAATCCTTGCAACCTAAAGAGCTCCCTCCATAATTGACTCAAGAAGGTTGGATCTCTATCGGTTACTATAGAAGTTGGTATACCATGAATCCTTACCACTTCATTCACGAATATTTCACCAATGGAGCGAGCTGAGTAAGGATGCTTGATGAGAATAAAATGACCATATTTGTTGAGTCAATCCACCACCACTAATAGTGCATCAACTCCATTTGCCTTTGGCAAGCTCACAATGAAGTCCATATAATGTCTTCCCAAATTGCATTATGAATCAGTAATGGTTGGAGCAGCCTCTCCGAAGATGATGCTTGATACTTACTTCGTTGGCAAATGTGGCATGCAAAAACATAGTCATTGATTTTTTTTTCATCCCACTCCAAAATAACGATTGAGCTAGTTGTCTGTACGTGCAAAAGACCCCATAATGACCTCCTATCGGTGAGACATGAAACTCATGCAGCAACTTCGGTATCCAACTATACTTTGGTGGCAGAACCAATCTTCCTTTGTAATACAACCTTCCATTTTCCAAAGTATAGTTGTCATGTGACTCTGGCGCCTCCTTCAATTCTTCGAATATTTTACTTAGCATAGGATCACGTTTAACCTCTTCATCTAAGAGGTTTATATCCTAGCAAAGGGGTGTAGTCAAAAAATTTAACTCTAAATCTTCATATTTTCTTAACAAGGCATGGACAACTCTATTGGTGCTTCCCTTTTTGTAGATAATATCAAAACCATAACCCAATAATTTGGCTAACCAATTTTTTTGATTTTGTGTGGTGATTCTTTGTTCAATGAAGTACCATAGACTTTTTTTATCTGAGTAGACTATAAACTTCCTCCCAATCAGGTATGGCCTCCAACTGGTACTTTGTTGAAGAAAACAATTGGCCTCTTTTTTTGAGAAAGCACAACGCTAATCCCTCGCCCAGACACATCACAGCTAATGCTGAAAGTTTGATCCAAATCTGGCATAGCCAACACCGAAACTGTTGTCACCGCCTCTCTAAGTTTCGTGAAGGATGTCGTACTAACTGAATTCCACTGGAAATTCCCTTTTTTCAACAAATCAGTCAAGGGACACACTATCTTCCCATAGTTGTATATGAATCTCCGATAACACCCAGTCAATCCTAAAAACCCATGCAAAGCTTTAATTGTCTTAGGAATAGACCAATCTAAAACTACTTCCACCTTTTTGGGATCCATAAATACTCCTTTTTCAAAAATGAGGTTCCCCAAGTATCCTATTGTGGTATGCCCAAATTCACACTTATGTAAATTGTTATTGTCGCATAATGTGTAATATGCACTTAAGGTGGCTCAAATGTTCCTTCCAAGAATTATTGTAAATGAGGATGTCGTCAAAGAAAACTAATACAAACTTTCGGAGATACGGGTGGAAAGTATCGTTCGTAGTGCATTTAAAGGTGGTTGGGGTGTTGGTTAAACCAAACGACATCACTAAAAATTCATAGTGACCTTGGTGGGTTAAGAAGGCTATTTTCTGGAAATTTGCTTCATGCATCCTTATCTGATGATATCCCGACGTCAAATCTATTTTTGAAAAATACCTTGCCCCATTCAACTCATCCAACAACTCTTCAATAACTGGGATGGGAAACTTATATGGAACAATAGATGCGTTTAAAGCATGGCAATCTATACTAAATCTCTAATTATCGTCTTTTATTTTAACAAAGATAAATAGGCTTGAGTAAGGACTGTTACTTGGTCTGATTATTCAAGACTTAAGCATATCAACAACTTGTTTTTCGATCTTGTTCTTTTGTAAATGTGGGTATCGGTCAGGCCTAACATCAACTGGATCAACCAGTAAGGCCCACCAATTGGCCTAACATTCAGATGGGTATTTAATTATTTGCGTCACGATTAGGGGGCAGCCCTGTAGGTTCAGCACAAATACCCGAAAACTAATCCATAATCTGTTCTAACTCATTCCATTGTGATTCTTGAAGTTGCACGTTAACCTCCTAACATGTCTTTTGTTTCCAAATCCTACAATAATGAAGCTACTTCGATTTCAGTCATTTTCATGAGGGGTTGAGGTGAAGCCAACGCCTTAGATAACGTAGGATCACCCGTAATTTCTACCACATCTCCTTGTGCCATAAATTTCATAGTGAAGGTTCTCTAATTTACCTTGACCTCCCCAAAGGTTGCCAACCAAGCCACACCCAATATTAAATCCACTCCTCCTAATTTGAACAAAAATAAATCTTCCATACTGGTGTAGTTTCCCATCTAAATATGAATTCCTTTACAACATCCTTGGGTATTATTTCCTTGTCCATCCCTCAATCTAATAGTGTATGCGACCATTAGTTCTATGAACAATTCCAAACCTTTGACTAATTTAGTTGATATGAAGTTATGACTTGCCCCGCTGTCTATCAATATCAACACCGTCGTTCCTTGAACAACCCCTTGCAACTTCATAGTACGAGGTTGTGTCATACCCCCTACAGAACATCTAGACAGGTCCATAACTTCCCATTATGGTCCCTCCTTTAAGTTCATCTTCTTCATCAGAAGTCTCCTACATCTCAACATGGACCAACTCCCCATCTTCATTGATTTCCTCATTTTCTGACAGAAGAACTACACACAAACTATGCTCTGTGTAGCAATAACCAAACCCAGATGATTGATTGGACGGAAAACATTGTCGTTCCTCAAGTCTCTTCAAATATTCACGATAAGGAAGGTGTTTAACATCTCTATTATGACTCTCCATGGTACCTCCATCCTGATTTGAAACACTGCACGATGCCCTATAACTATTTCGGCCAGATTTCGTTAATGCAACATTAGGATAGGGACTATGTCCTAGATAATTAAGTAATAACAGAAACACCGTAGTAGGTACACTTATACAACTACTAACAACCTAGGAACACAACTACTACCAAACTCCTAATCGTCCTTATTTTTATATCCTAACATTTTTATGCATGTGTTTTGATTTTGGAGTAGTCTTTTTTGGAGCGAGTTCTAGAAAAGCATTTAGATTAAGGAATTGATGTTTGGATATGTTCCTTTACTTGTGTTAATATTCCCAAAACATGTTAGTCTTAGTATGTCTTCGTGTCAGTATTTGAACTTCATAGTTTAATCATATTAACAAATACTCAATAGTTATATAAATAAGACAGGAAGAGGAAAAGCTAATTGTGTTGGAAGTGTTGAATCATTCATTTGACAATTAACCTATAGAGTACAATTTTATCCTTGTATGATTTGATGTTTGTTTAGTTTATTATTTAATTTTTTTTTCTAATCAATGATGTTATTCCTAATTTTCGTACAATATCTAAACTTCTTTATTTTTATGTTTAACAATATCTTTTGGCTCTGTGTTCTATTTGTGCTTGATAACAATGAAATCATTTACTTTCATTACAGCTACCAAATTTGCTGGAAATATGACAAATATGTACGTAATTAACCTATTTTATTTTTAAATTTTGTATCTATATTGAGCTTTGTTTCATTCATGTTCTACTTCACAAAAATATGTTATCGTTATGTTATCCATGACAAATTTGGTTTGGTAATTTTTTGTTGTTGTAGTGATATGTCATATAAAAATCTCAATGAGTCAACTCCTCTAGTTATCGTCATAACTCTGCATAAGTTTGCTCAATCCTTTAGCTAAAGTGCAACGGCTATTTGCTAGTGAAGGCAAATATAGCTCCTTTTTAGATGGAGAAGGCAAACATAGTGTCTTATTCGAATTGCTTGTTTGTTGGGACTTGGGTTGTGAAAGTAAGTCTTGGGGTTAAAATATTATATTAGTATGTAAATAAAATAGATAGGATGTTAGTATTTCTATATGTAGGTATTCTTGTGTGTAAGTATTCATGTTGTTATGTTTGTTTAATACTCATAGTCTATATAAAGAACTTTTGTTGTGTAGTTGAAACACATGGGTGATTCAACGTGTCTCTCAATATTTTTCTTCGCATTTAACATGGTATCTGGAGCCTGTTGAGAGACAACCTTAATCATCAACTTCCCAGTGGACCCACTATCTCAAGTGATTTTTTTTTTCTTCGGAAAATCGTGTTCCCAACTCTGGTTTCCCTCTCCCTTCCTTTGCTATGATGTTCCCTCAATTTCTTATCCATTCGTGTCGTCATTGTCGCCGCTGACTTCGACGATGTTTTCAACGAGCGACCACTCCAACAACATCATACACCTTATATCAGCCCACCTCTCCACGTGCATCGTCAAAAAGTCATCCACAAGCGCACACGCGCCACCCCTCTTCACGTGCGCCACCCCTCTTCACACATGTGACAATGTGTTTGGCAGCCGTTCTTCAGTGGCACTCGCCTCAGCCTTCTAATTCCATATATGGCCTCAATTTTCAGTTTCGAGTGACGGATATATGAGTTCTAGTTCAAACAACCCCTATTTTCCCAATTCATACACGTTTTCTAGAACTCTTTACCGACCATGACGTCTCAGTTTGAAACAATGAGCATATTCACCAACTACATCACATCTCCTCTCTCTATCGAAAAATTGAATAGATCAAATTATGGCAGTTGGGTTGCCAACATCGAACTATGGATGCTTGGTCAAGGTTACGAGGATCATCTCACTCAAAATCTTGAAAAGGTGGTTGCAACTGAAACATCAAAATGGAAATAAGAAGATGCTCAATTGTGTAGTATCATTAAGTCTACACTTCATTCAGATATTCAATCGATTTTATGTCCACATCTCACGTGTGAATCAGTTTAGAGTTAGACAAAGACAGTCAATACTAATGACATTCAACGTCTATATAGAGTTTGTCACCGCTTGCTAAATATCATTACTCTAAAGATGATATATGGCTCTATTTCTTCATATCTTTGCACCGTTTATAGTGCACTTCATGATTTGAATGAGCTTATCCATATTGCTGCAAGTAATCGAGTTGAACAAAAGAAGGAGTTGGATCAACGCAACACGTTATTCATGCTCCTTGCACTCCATGGCCTACCCCATGAGTACTCTGCAACTCGTGATCAAATTTTGGGGTCTATTACTATTCTAGATATGTCTACTACCTTAGTTATACTTCTTCGAGTATTAGCAAAATATCCAATTAAGCACTCTATTTCCTCAACTCCGGGTCACACAATAGCCCTTGCATCTCTAGAACATAATATGAATTGCTCTTCTAGAGCATCATCCAACTCTAAGCCTCGTCCCATATGTGAGCATTGTAATCGGCTTGGACATACTATTGATTGTTGTTGAAAGTTGCATGGTTCTTTGCCTTTAATAAATGCAACTCAACTGGATCCTTTTGCCACTGTTCAGACTACACCATCTCCACAAGGCTCCTTGGCAAATTATGAAGATTTCCTCTGGTGGGTTCAAAGTCATTTGAACTCTAGTTCTCCTACTCTAGTTGCACACAACTGTAACTCATTTGTTTACCTCTCTCACTCATCTTCTATCTATCATTGGATTCTTGATTCTGGTGTGTCTAATCATGTCACTAGTAATAAAGGTATTTTTTCTTCTCTCTTTACATCTGGTTTTTTTTACCTACTGTAACTTATGCCAATGGCATTCAAACTCGGTCTCAAGGAGTTGGCACTATCCAAATTTTCCCACCATCATAGTTTCATCTAATTTATAGGTATCTGGATGCCCTTTTAATCTACTTTTAGTTGCATTTGTTTCGTCCCTTCCTCTACCACAAATTCCCCTCATACTATCCATGCTCAAGTAAGGATACCCAAGTCTTACCTAACTTCAAAAAATGGTGCCTAGTTTGTCTAAGTTGTCTACTTTACATTGTGAGTCGTGTTAGTTAGGGAAACACACCCATAATAATTTTCCTAATCGAGTCAATAAAATAGTTTCGTCTTCCCTTCCTTTAGTTTACTCTAACGTTTGGGGTCCCTCTCGCATTGTGTCTACTTTAGAGTCTAAGTATTTTGTTACTTTTATTGATGATTACTCTCGTTGCACGTGATTATTTTTAATGAAAAATATAGCTAAACTGTTTTCCATTTTTGAGCAATTTTATCAAGAAATTAAAACACAATTTGGTACTTCTATTGGTACCTTACAAAGTGATAATGCTCAGGAATATTTGTACCATCAATCTCAAAATTTATGGCTTCCAATGGTATTCTACACTAAATGTCATGCCCTCATATACCTCAATAAAACGGGGTAACCTAACGCAAAAATTGACATCTCATTAAAACCACACAAACCGTACTTCTCCATGGTAATGTTCCATTCCGTTTTTAGGGGGGATGCAACCTTAACGGCATGATACCTTATCAATTGTATGTCGTCCTCTATCTTGGATAGCAATATCCCTCATTCGGTCCTTTTTCCCTAAAGCCCTCTTCACCCACTACCACCTTGTGTCTTTGGGTCCATGTGTTTTGTTCAAAATTTATCTACTAGTTTGGACAAGTTGTCAGCTCGATCACTCAAGTGTGTCTTTCTCAGATATCATTGGTCCCAAAAGGGCTATCGTTGTTATTCTCATACACTACACTAATACGTTACATCAGTCGATGTTACCTTTATCGAGTTTGTACCATATTTTGAATCTACCTATATAGCTATTGAGCCCCATCAGGACATTAATCTCGAACCTCCTCAAGTAGTTATCCTTACTTCGCCCACTCGTATTCATATCAAACCGTTTGAGTCTACCCCTAACCTCCACGACCACTACAAATATATCAGCATCGTCGCCCACCATTTGGTGTGCCTGTTCTTGTTCCCATAACAAACTATCCTCTGATGCCACCTCTGAATTCAGCCCTGCTACCTAAGCATGACCTTCCCATTGCTCTGTGTAAGGATTTTCACACAAATCGTAATCCATCTCCTCATTATATTGATTTGTGTTATCATCGTCGTTCTCTTTTGCATTACACTTGCTTGTCTTCTTTGTCTTCTATTTCTACTCCTAAAACTCTAGATGAAGCATTATCCCATCCTGAGTGGAGCCAAGTAATGTTTGATGTTTTGAGTTATTTGCTCATCATCTTCATTTTTCTGCACATTTGATGCCTTCATTATTTGTTCTAATCTGTTCATTGCTGAGCTTTTATTTGTCCTTTAGTTTCTTTTTTTTTTAAAACTCAAAAATTTGTCTCTTTGTTAACTATAATGTGTACAATGGTTGATTTATAAAAGTTGTCTTTTTATTTTTCTGTAATTAGTTACAAAGCAAAGGTCAATGACACTACATCTGAAACAGAAAGGCAGCAACAAAACAGAGCTAAACACTGCATCAGAAACAGAGAGGCATCAACAGCAACAAAACAGAGCCAAAGGCTTAATTTAGTTTGGTTTAAATCTTATTGTAATTTAATTTGATTTAATATTTATGGTTGCAATTTGATTGTAATTGTAATTTAAAAATTATAGCTTGATTTGGCATTATAAATTGATGAGATTACTTATTGTAAATATATTTACATCCTTTTTTAATATATATTTTCCTTTTTAATTCACTCTTGATAAATTGGACAAAATTAGGGTACTACAGCTGCCCCTATTTAATTATATTTTACTTGAAAAATACGAAAATATGAATAACAATGGTATTCATTTTCATGTTATCAGGTAAAAGATAAGTAAATATAAGGACCTAAATTTTGTCCAATAATGAACACATGTATTAAAGTGCATTTGAAATGTTAAAGTAAGAATGATGTAAAAATAAAATAAAAAATAAAAAATAAAAAAATTTAGATGTACAGAATAATCGTCTTCGGATTAATTACCAATTAAAAATGATCGGCTTCGGATTGGTTACCGATGCGTTGATCTATAAAAATTAAAAAAATAATTGTCTTAGGATTGGTTACCGATGCGTAGATCTATAGAAATAAAAGTGATCGTCTTCGGATTGGTTAACGATGCGTAGATCTATAAAAATTAAAAAATGGTCGTCTTCGGATTTGTTATCGATGCGTAGATCTATAGAAATGAAAGTGATCGTCTTCAGATTGGTTACCGATGCGTGGATCTATAGAAATTAAAAATGATCGTCTTCAGATTGGTTACCGATGCGTAGATCTATAGAAATGAAAGTGATAGTCCTCGGATTGGTTACCGATGCATGGATCTATACAAATGAAAGTGATTGTCTTCGAATTGGTTACCGATGCGTAGATCTATATAAATGAAAGTGATCTTCTTTGAATTGGTTACCGATGCGTGGATCTATAGAAATTAAAAATGATCGTCTTCGGATTGGTTACCGATGTGTGGATCTATAGAAATTAAAAATGATCATCTTCGGATTAGTTACCGATGCGTAGATCTATAGAAATGAAAGTGATCGTCTTCGAATTGGTTACCGATGCGTGGATCTTGTGAGTGTGAGTAAATTAGTTACCGATGCGTGAATCATGTGTGTGTGAGTAAATTATGTATAGTTTACCGATGCGTGGATCATGCGTGGATCTTGTGAGTGTGATCGTCTTCGAATTAGTTACCGATGCGTGGATCATGCGTGTGTGCTGTATTGAGTATAGGTAAAGTGTCAATGAAGATGCATGGATCTTGTGAGTGTGAGTAAATTATTATAGTTTATGTGTCATGCATTATAGATAAATTTTTGTTCTTTTCTTTGATTCCCCGATCCTTATGATGTTCTCCGTTCCAAGATTCAATGGATGAATAAAGATAAATATTGTTTCCATATGATGACTCTTCGTATCTATCGAATGACCGCTTGTTGAAGTGAAGCAAAAATCCATTGTTTAAAATGATTATCCTCCTTATTATTTTTCACAAACTCATATATCTTGAGAATCAAACGAGTTCCCGTGTATATATTTTCAAGTGTCAAAATATTTAAAATACTTTTATATTTTCACATATTTCAAATTCCAACATTTATGATTATAAAATAAATTTTTGAAACAATAGAACACTCAATAATGAAAACTGGATTGGTATATAGAGAGTGTAACGTACAACATCAGATGACAATATTGGAAAATGTACATTCATTACATTGAAAGCAAGACAATTGAGGTAGGGGTTACAATGTGGGGACAAGTATGTTTAATTTAGGTGGAGACATAGCAAACGCTAGTCATTCTTGTAATTTAGGAATCCTAATAATCAGCTTCCAAGAATAATAATTGTCCTAGTTTGAAATGCTTGATTTTGTTTTTTTTTTATCCCTAACTTTTGCATGGACTGCTCTTCCAAGTTTCCAATCCATCGGGATGCTCTAATTTTTTTGCCTAGGTCGCCTTTTCAGGTTTTCAACCTAGCGAGCCCATCATTTTTTTTTAAGCATAATATTTTTTGACTTCATCTGAATTTACTGGAAGTGGAAGGTCATCTCCATCCATTTCTGCGAGTATTAGAGCTCCCCCAAAAAAAGCCTTTTTCACAACATATGGTCCTTCGTAAATCGGGGTCCATTTTCCTCGATAATCCTTTTTTATGGGCAGTATTTTCTTTAACACCAAGTCCCCTTCTTGAAACACTCAAGGACAAACTTTTTTCTCGAATGCCTTTTTAAGTCTTTTTTGATATAGTTGACCGTGACATAGGGCTATCATTCTTTTTGTTTCAATGAGATTCAATTGGTCAAATCATGATTCAACCCACTCAGCCTCCTCCAGTTTTGTTTCCATCAAGACTCTGATCGAGGGAATTTCAACTTCAATGGGAAGTATCGCTTCCATTCCATACACCAATGAGAAAGGAGTTGCCCCTCTTAAGGTACGAACAGAGGTTCTATAGCCATGTAATGCAAAGGGAAGCATTTCATGCTAATCCTTATATGTCTCCATCATCTTTTGTATGATCTTCTTGATATTCTTATTTGCTTCTTCTACAACTCCATTCATTTTTGGACGATATGGCGAAGAATTATGGTGCTGAATTTTGAAACTATCACACAACTCCTTCATCATTTTATTATTCAGATTGGTCGCATTGTCAGTGATTATCTTATTTGGTAAGCCATATCGACAAATCAATTCTCTTTTGATGAATTTGACAACCACACTTTTCGTCACATTGCCATAAGAAGCGGCTGCAGCCCATTTTGTGAAATAATCAATAGCTACCAGGATAAACCGGTGACCATTGGAAGCTTTAGGTTCGATGAGTCCAATAGCATCCATCCCCCACATTGAAAACGGCCATGGTGATGTTAAAACATTCAGAGAGGTGGGTGGTACATGTATTTTATCAGCATATATTTGACATTTATGACATTTCTTTATGTAACTAAAGCAATCAGATTCCATAGTCAACCAATAATAGCCAACTCTTAAGATTTTTCTTGCCATTGGGTGCCCATTCTGAGGAGAACCATATCATGATTTCTCTTGTAAAGCACATCACCATTTAAGAAGAAGTTCATTGAGAGCCTCCTTAAAACCCTCTTGTCGTTTTCTAAAATACCTGATGGATATTCCTAATTCTTAACATAGGATTTGATATCATAAAACCATGGTTTGCTATCAAGCCCTTCTTATATCGATAAGCAATATGCTGGCTTATCTTTTTGTTGAATTTTTATGACCGACACATCCTGACCGACACTTATTTTGAACATTGATGACAATGTGGCCAGGGCATCAGCCAATTGGTTTTCTTCTCGAGGAATATGGTGAAAAGTGATATGCTCGAAGTTTTCTACCAATTCTTTTATATGTGTATGATACATAATCAATTTGGAATCTCGAGTTTCCCACTCTCCTTTTATTTGATGGATGACCAAAGATGAGTCTCCATATACCTCAAGAATTTTTACCTTTGATTCAATGGCGGCTCTAATGCCCATGACACATGCTTCGTATTCTGCAATATTTTTTGTGCAATCAAAACACAATCTAGCCGTAAATGGAGTGAACTGGTTCTTTGGGGAAATCAAAATGGCTCCAATCCCATGCCCCAATGCATTAGAAGCACCATCAAACACCAAAGTCTATTCTTTATCAGATGATTCGATCTCTTCAAATAGAGTCATGATACCTTCATCGGGGAATTCACAATGCATTGATTGATAATCTTCTACATGTTGTTGGTCCAAATACTCCGCCAGGGCGCTTCCTTTGATAGCTTTTTGTGTAACGTATACCAAATTGTATTCTGATAACAACATCTACCAACGGGAAATCCTTCCAGTAAGAGCAGGTTTCTCAAAGATGTATTTAATTGGGTCCATTTTAGACACCAACCCAATTGTATGACATAACATGTATTGCCTCAACCGACGAGCGGCCCATGCTAATGCGCAACATGTTTGTTCAAGCAGTGAATATCTTGTTTCACTGTTGGTGAACTTTTTACTCAAATAATAAATAGCATGTTCCTTCTTACCAGATTCATCATGTTGCCCTAGTACACAACCCATTGACTCGTCAAGTACTGCGAAGTACATGATTAGTGGTTTTCCAGGAATTGGAGGCACTAATATTGGAGGTTTTGACAAGTATTGCTTAATCTTTTCGAAAGCTTTTTGACAATTCTCATTCCATTCAACCTTTTGGTCTTTGCGCAACAACTTAAAAATTGGCTCACATGTAATTCAATCTGCCCAAAAAGCCGCAAACTTCATTTTCCGTGCGTGGAGCGGGCATTTCTTGTATTGCTCTTACTTTATCTGGATCCGCTTCTATCCCTTTTTTACTAACGATAAACCCAAGTAACTTGCCTGATCTTACATCAAAAGTGAATTTAGAAGGGTTTAAACGGAGTTTGAACTTTCTTAATCGGACAAACAACTTTTGAAGGTTAACAACATGGCCTTCTTCGGTCCGAGATTTTGCAATCATATCGTCCATATAAACCTCTATTTCTTTATGCATCATGTCATGAAACAAAGTAACCATTGCTCTTTGGTAGGTTGCCCCAGCATTCTTCAATCCAAATGGCATCACTTTATAACAGAAAGTCCCCCATTGTGTTATGAATGTAGTTTTCTCCATATCTTCAGGAGCCATCTTGATTTGATTATATCCTGAGAAATCATCCATAAAGGAGAAAAGAGAATATTGAGCAGTGCTATCTACTAGGACATCAATGTGGGGCAAAGGAAAATCATCTTTTGGACTAGCTTTATTTAAATCCCAATAATCAACACACATTCGAACTTTTCCATCTTTCTTTGGAACCGGAACAATGTTAGCAACCCATTGAGGATATTTTGCCACAGCTAAGAAACCAGCATCAAATTGCTTCTTGACTTCTTCTCTAATTTTAAGTGACATATCAGGCCTCATCCTCCTGAATTTTTGCTTAATTGGAGCACATTCAGGCTTGAGTGGTAGCTTGTGTTCAACTATGTTAGTGTCTAGTCCAGGCATATTCTGATATGACCATGCAAAGACATCCACATAATCAAATAAAAGTTTGACCAGCTTTTCTCGTTCACTTTCTTTCATAGACATACCAATTTTAATTTCTTTCTTATCATGTTCAGTCCCTAAATTGATCACCTCAATAGGTTCTTGATAAGGTTGCATTATCTTAGCTTCCTGTTCAATTAACTTTTCCAGTTCTGAGGGAGGCTCACAATCGTCTTTGCAATCCTCATCAGCGTGATTAATTGGGTTTTCAAAATTACAAAAAAGGGTTATGGCGCTGCTATTTTCAACATATTCATTTTCGAATCTGCATTGTTTAAGTTAAGAAGAAAAAGGAAAAAAAGAAAATATGAATAAAGATTGCTAAAAAGAGAAAGAGGAAAACAAAAATAACTGAAGAATTCAAAAATGCATTTATTGATAATAAGCATGGAATTGAAATACATGCGCCCTATTAGTTATCCTTATAGCCTTGGGCAGAGCAAAAGGAGTTAAAATACATAATTACTTTGAACATGAATTAGCAAACACGGGGAACTCGATGATCTTCCAATTGTTGAGATTGGTGTTTGGAGAACAAGGGTACACCAATTTAAAGGTATCATCATCAACATGATCCTCTTCCACAATAGCCACTTGATCAACATATATTACTCCGGCACTTTGAAAGGTTTGATGAATGTCACAAATAGGGATCTTTTGTGAATTTGGTACCCGATTTTCCCAACGAGCTAGCTTGCTTTCTCGTTTTTCTTTCACAACATTCTCTTGATCAGCTTTGGTAGGTACATATCCCAACCCGTACTTATCCTTCTTTTCTGGTATTTCTTTCAATTTCCCGAATTTAACAAAAGCTCCTCCGTCCAACATGGATTTTGTAGACTTCAATGATGTGGTAGATAGTTTTGGTTTTTTTAAACGGAATCCTTCACCCATGAAGACAACATTGGCAATTTCTAATGCTTGGTGTAACACCCCGATTTTCAAAGCGAGGGTGTATTTTTTTTCAAAACAAATTAAAATAAAATAGAGAAATAAATAAGGTAACACCTTTGGATAAATAATTAAGTCATTATAATTTACAAGCAGCGGAAAAGTTTCTCCAAATATGAATACGAAATATTTACCTATCAAAAAGTGGTACAGTCTTCCAGTTTAAAATAAACACAATACAAAAGAAATACGTATGTTACCTATATGTCAACCTAATCTGATCATTCTACAAAACCTCTAAACCCCCTGAGTGATCTCCACGCGCCCCGTAAGATCCTCCTAACATAGCTCCAGTCAAGCATTCCCATCTACATCCCCATCCACAGGGTATGAACCGATAGGATTGTCCTGTCTCTCATTTGAGGGCAAAACCCAGATTTCCACAATAGTTGTAAAGGGTCACCAACCAAAATTCACAGTTAACACATAACATTTAAGTTTTTAAATGAACAAATAACCTTTCCACTTAGCATGCACCTTAAAAGGGTTTCCATATGCTAAACATGCATAAACAAAGTTGAAAATTGATGTTTTTAACAAAACAACATTGTTGTATTCGAATACAACATCTTTGTATTCGAATACAAGGCTGTTTCAGCATTCAGCAGCAAAAACAACATGTCTGTATTCGAATACAACAGTCTGTATTCGACTACACAGCAAGTCAGTAGCAAAACAGCATGTCTGTATTCGAATACACCGCAGACAGCAGCAGAAAAACAACAAAATTCAGCATTTTTCAGCTTTTTAAAGGGTATCGAAACCAATCAACACTTACACACAAATCCAAACAATCATACTTAACAATTATAGAGGAAACACTACGACATCTTGAGTTTTGAAATGATTTTGCAATCACAATCACACTTACAAACAATTCCAAAACATCCACACTTGGCAATTATAACAAAATCACCACGACAATTTAAGTTTCGAAAAGGTTTTGCAATCAACCACACTTACACGCAATTCCAAAACATAACACTTAGCATTTTCAACACAATCACCACGATAACTTGAGTTTCGAAATAGTTTACAATCAATCACTCTTACGCATAATATCAACACAATCATAAACTTGAATCAAACACGACTCGCGTGCCAAGCACCCTAATGCAATGCGTATATGCCAAAATGCATGGACTCGGAATTCCAAACCAAAACCCTCCTCGAAGGGCCATAAATCATAATTGTTCCGCCTATCGCAGGCCAAAGTAACAATTATCGAGGTGCCACCTATCACGGGTCTGCACGATTTACTAAAAAGCGTAAACCATAAACGTACTGCCTATCACGGGCCCGTATCGTTTACCAAGGTGCCACCTATCACGGGTCTGCACAGTTTACTAAAAAGAATGTAAATTGTAAATGTATCGCCTATCACAGGCCAAAGTACTCCTTACCAAGGTGCCACCTATCACGGGTCTGCACAATTTACAAAAAACCGTAAATCGTAAAAGTACCGCCTATCACGGGCCAAAGTACTATTTACCAAGGTGCCACCTATCACGAGTCTGCACAATTTACAAAAAGCATGAAAATGCATGAGCATATACTGACTCCATCCACAACAATCATTAAGTAAATGCAGATATTAAAAGATTCCCCATTTTCAATACTCATTTAACTTAAACGATTTTCACACCAAACATTAAGCAACATTAAGTAACCAAAACATTAAGAGATTTTCAACTTAATATTCTTTTAACTTAAAAGGTTTTCAAAACAACATTAAGTAACCAAAACATTAAGAGATTCCCCATTCTTAACGCCCGGTTAACTTAAACGATTTTCAAAACAAACATTAAGTAAACAAGAAATTAAGAGATTCCCCATTCTTAATTCTCATTTGACTTAAACAATTTTCCAAAACATTAGTAAACAGAGATATTAAGAGATTCCCCATTCTTAATACTCATTTAACTCAAAACAATTTTCACAAACACAAATTAAGTAAACAAGACATTAAGAGATTCCCCATTCTTAATACTCATTTAACTTAATGGTTTTCAAATTCCACACAAAACAAACTCAAACATATTATCAATCCACATCAAAAACACATCAATTCATTTCTCCACAAAATCCAACATACACATATCAAATTTCACAAGCATCAATTATGAATACATCAAATACAGTGAACACAATCAACACAACATAACATTCAAACCCAACAAATTTCATTTACTCAAAATCATACATAAATGAGTTAAATTCATTTTTCCGCGAAACATCCATCAATATCACCAAAACTCCACATTAGAATTTCACCCATAAAGCATTAAATTCATTTTCCCCAAATCAACACTCCAACCCTAACAAATTCTTTTCCACACAACCACAGATAAGTCCCTAAATGCAAACTAAAAGTTTGGAAGGAGCCCTTACCTTCACGTTAGCTTTAACGTGCGATTACGGTTTCGCGGGTAAATCCGGTAAAATCTTCCGTTCGCAACGCCGCTTCCAAAGTTGGTTCCCTAGCACCGTAGCGTGGTAGTGAGCAACTTTCCCTTCTATCTCTTTTTGAAAACGAAGCTTAGATCTAGGTGAAACGGGAAGATTTGTGTTTGACGGTTTTTTTGAAATTTATAACTCCGTTTTTGAATCCGAGAAGGAGGAAGAAGTTGGGGACTTGATCTTTCTCACCCACTAGCTTTGGGTTTCTATTCTTGAACTGAAAGAAAGAAGAAGAAAAGAAAATGGCAAAAGAATGAAGGAAGAAGGGCGACGGTGGAAGGCGTGAGCTTCCTCTGTTTCCGTATTCTTTCTTTGTTCCTCCCTTTCTACTTCTTTCATATACATATATATAAGTATATATATATATATATATATATATATATATAATTAATGCCAAAAAATTAAATATCTATATATTCTAGATATTTTAACAAAATATCATTTCACCTAAACCACTTTTTGTTAAAAATATATACTCTCGTCGCAACTCAATTGACAGGTACAATTTTCAGCAACCCGAGATATTTCTAGCTAAACTGTCCGGACTTATATTCTTCGCAACGTAAATAAATTATTTTCCGGTAAATAATTTTAATCCAATTTCCAAAAATATATTTTTTGCATTTAACTCACTAAATACCCAAAATTGGGTTAACAGCCTAAGAAACTCAATACAAGATACCCTAAAATTGTATAATTTAGGATTTAAAATTAAGGGTCTTACACTTGGAAGGAAGTCTCAATGGCTTCCTCTGCTGCTTCAATGTATCCCGTAGAAGATAGATGACTAACTATCATATCTTATTCCCCAGATATTATCACCAGCTTATTGTTTACTATAAACTTTAGCTTTTGATGGAGAGTGGATGTTATTGCTCCAGCAGCGTGAATCCACGGTCTCACTAAAAGGCAACTATACTTCGGCTTAATATCCATCACTTGGAAGGTTATTCCAAAGATATGGGGTCCGATTTGAATCGGAAGGTCAATCTCTCCAACAACTTGTCTTTTGGATCCATCAAAGGCTTTTACCACCATACTACTCGGCTTCAAACAAGCCCCTTCAACAAATAATTTTGATAGTGTTGATTTTGGCATGACATTTAACGATGAACCGTTATCAACTAGCACTCGTGCAAGAATATGATCATGACAACTCACAGAGATATGTAGTGCTTTATTATGCTCCACCCCCTTAACTGGTAATTCAACACCGCTAAAACTCAAACTGCTAATGGCGGTGATATTACCGACAACCCCATCAAATTGGTTAACAGTGATATCATGAGTCACATGGGCCTCATTTAAAATTTTCATCAGTGCCATTCGGTGCGCTTCAGAGTTTAATAACAAAGAAAGAATAGATATCTTGGAAGGGGTTTGATTTAACTGATCTACCACCTTATACTCACTTTGCTTTATAAACTTCAAAAATTCATTAGCTTCTTCTGTAGCCACTGTCTTTTTGCAAATTTCCGGTCCTTTTATGGCATGATACACAGTCTTCTTCCCTTTTTCGCCCTAACCCTCCTTTTTCCTAAGTTGTTCAGGAGCGTATACTCAACCACTACGGGTCATCCCACCAATCCCTGAAATATTGGTGACATCAGTACCTTCATGTTTAGAGCTATCGCTTGATTGATGGTTGACTAAATGGGATGTCACTTCATAACTCCATGGTATCGCCTTGTTGTTTTCATAAGGAAAAGAAGTTGGTGCTTGGACAATTATTGCATTTTTTCCACTATGAGTTGGCTTAGGATTCTCTTTTCTATATAGAATTTCCAAAGGTCTTGGAAAAGATCTATCATTTTCCAAGCATGGGTTTATGGTCAATACATGATTATCTTTAGTATATTGGTCTATATCTTCTTCAATGAGATTGACAGCGGCATCTCCGTGACCCAGCAAAGGATTATTCCCTACGTTTGGACCATCTTCCTTGAAGGTAAGCCATTTTGCATTAATCAATTCTTGCACTTTAGTTTTTAAGGCTTGACAATCTTCAACGGAATGCCCCACGGCTCCAGCATGGTATTCACATTATACCATTTTAGGAACGGTGGTTCTAGAGGTTTCATTGGCCTCGGGACTATCATTGAATTTTGGAGTAAGTGAGGCAATAATTGGCTGTACATGACAGGAATTGGGTTAAAACGGACTATCCTTTTTCGATTGACAGGTGGTCCATAGTGATTTGAGATTGGATTTTGATTCCATTGACCTTGTTGGGAAAATGCGGTAGGTGGTGGTTGATAAAAAGATGATCTTTAAGGGTGATATTGAGGGTATGAAGTTTGTGTGGTTGCGGCCACATATGGATAAGGAATGTAAGGAGCTTGTGGTATCGGGGGATGGAAGTATAAGGGTCGATAAGAATTGATGGGTGGAAAATAAGAGACTCTAGGGTTTACCATTACAGCATTAGTGTCCCCTTCTTTCTTTTTTGTGAATGTCGGTTGGGGTCTTTTTATGGTAGTCGATGGACATACGATCTTGCCACTCCTCATCCCACTTTCTATCCTTTCTCCTATCATGATAAGGTCAGAAAAGTTTGATGACATATTCCCAATCATCTTATCGTAAAAAGGCGACTGGAGAGTATCCATAAACATGTCAACCATCTCTTTTTCAGATAGAGGAGGTTCTACTTGTGATGCCATTTCCCTCCACCGTTGCGCGTATTCTTTGAAAGCTTCATTGTCCTTTTTCAATGAATTTTGCAATTGCATCCAATCAAGGGCCATGTTAATGTTGTACCTGTATTGCCTCAAGAAGGCATCAGCCAAGTCTTTCCACGAACAAATACGAGTTCGCTCTAGATGCATATACCAACTTAACGATGCCCCACTCAAACTATCTTGAAAAAAATGAATGAGAAGTTTATCGTTATGAGCATGAGAATCCATTTTTCTGCAATACATAGTTAGATGATTTTTAGGACATGTGTTGTCTTTGTAATTTTCAAAGTCGGGAACCTTGAATTTTGGAGGAATAGTCACATTAGGAACCAAACACATGTCGAAAGCTTCGAGACCATAGACATTATGCCCCTCAATTGCTTTGACTCGCTCTTCTAAGACATGAAATTTTTCCTTTGACTGTGTATCATCCCCAATGTGAGATTGATGCCAATTCCCGTTAACATCAAAATTAGGCACTTGAAATACACTATATGGAATATTTCCTGTGGGTATAGTGTTTTGGGGTGGCACATATCCCATATGAGGAGGAATTTTTGATTGGTTTAAGTTTTGGGGGTTGGCAACTGAGTGGTTTTGATTATTTTCTATGGGGGTTGGCAACCAGGCAGGATACCATATATAGGAAATTGCATAGCTGCTGTGCGGAATTGTTGGTTAGTCGGGGTAAAACCCGGTAGGTGAGAAGGAGTAGTTTGGTGTTCTTCATTAACAATCGGAGGATCCCCATCTGTATTCTCCTTCCTTGCCAAAGCCTGTATAGCTTCCAGAATTCGATCGACCTTTTCCTTCAATTGGTTGACATCCGCTCTTATCACCTCTTGGTTTTGCTCGAGTTCATCCATGATCTTAGATTTCGCGCGCGTTCGATAAGGGTGTCGGGGAATCAGCTTTGTTGATTTTTCTATTTTTTTATATATAAAAAAGAATAAATAAATAAATAAATAAATAAAATAAATTTTCTATGAATATTAAAATATGAATGTGATGGAAATGAAATCAATTAGTGAATTATGATAGTTGGATATTTGGGAATCATACGCCTTAGGTAATAGCAAGAATAAATTTTTTAGTGAAGAAAATATGAGGACTAGAAATCAAAATAGAAAATCCTTCATTGATAAGAGAAAGAGTGCATCATATTTAAAAAAAAAAAAAACTACATTGACTGTGGGATTTCAATATTCTCTTTTGATAGGACAACCAATCTTCTCCTCCAATTCTTCTACCAAATTTTTGCAATATTCGACGAACTTGTAGACTTTGACTGGAGTATTCAACGGATGCATTACCGCATCAATCTCTCTTAGATGCTTTGGAATTTTTAAGACTGCTTGATTAGCAAGCATTGCCAATTTTGAAAAGCAGACTTTCCAATGTCTTCCTTTATCTTCCAGCTCTTTATAGATCTCTTGATTCATTAATTGACCTAGCAACATCATAAATCGATCCTCCCAATATATGGTTTCATCCTTTAGGTCACTATAGATCTTTTCTTGGTAATCAATGTAATTCTTCAGCTCACTAGAATTCTCCATTTCTATTTTTAGTGCGTCTTGATGTTTTAAGAGTAATTCTTCAATTTCTTCATTGTGCTGCCTCTCATTCCTTACTTGACTCTCATACTCAACTACCATTTCTTTCAGTTGTTTCTTTAAATCTTCAAACTCTTTTTTTATCTTCTTCTTAGAGCTTGTTGATTTTGTCCACAACTACTTCCACATATAGGCCTCTTCGATAGCTGCATTCTTTTCTTGCCTTCGCACATCTAATTCTTCATTTGCACCTCTCAAACAATCTTGTATGTCAAGTTTATTTCCTTTTTCAACTTTCAACCTCTTGTTACTTCTTTCAATAAACTGACTTTTACAAGTGTTTTTTTATCGTAAGTTCTCATTCTCTTGGGAGACTTTTTCTAACTTCGCTTCTAGCTCTTTTTTCTCCTCTTCGGATTTCAACAATAATGCTTTGAGTTCTTCTATCTCTTCATTGGTAGCAAGAGTAGGTTCAGATATTTCCTGATCACTCGAAGGTGTACTGTGGAAAGGCAACTTGATTTCTTGGACTCTATTATTGAGCCATTGTCAGTAGGGTTCTTTTGTGCTGCAACTTCTGCATCCAAGTACTTTTCCTTTTCTAATGACCTTATCCCAAGCTCGACTTATCCTTCGCAACATCAGTGGGTCTACCATACCCGTATTGTGCAAAATAAAAGCTTCCAATGACTTATCATCTGGTTTTTCCAACATAGGGTAGCCAAGCTGTCTCAAAGCTACCGCTGGATTGTAATTAATACATCCTTTGGTTCCCATGACAAGCACATTTGGGAAATCTACGCATTGACATATTACTTCCTCCACCCCTTGTTCTCTATGATACCATGAAATTATGAAATCTATGAGACATGAACCATGACATTTGGGAAATCTATGAAATTATGTCCCCGGTAAGGCTAGCTATACTCTGAGCCCATTCACGATTATTTTTAATTCCAATATGATACCCTCTTTTGAAAATATGAGACATGAACCAAGTATACAGCACTAGAGCACAACACAAAATTGTTCCCCCTTTCTTCTCAAGCCGCATATGTAGAGAGTAGTAGACATCAGCAAGAATCGCGGGAACTGGATTTTGATTATATTTGTTAAAAGCTAAGAAGACATTAATGGCAGCAAAATCTACAAAATTATCAAGGTTTGGGAATAAAACAATGCCATAGATAATCAGAGCCAAAACATCTATAAAACTACTCCATTCTTTTTTAGCGGCTAAATCATGGCACTTTTGCTCTAGATATTTCCTTGAAAAGCCATGAACAGCTCCTTTTTCCTCTTTTGTACTGGCCAACTCTCTTATGTTGATTTTCAATACTTCAGATATTGCATCCAATTTCGGTGGTTGCCCAGTATATCGATAAGGATTTCCTTTCTCAAAGGGGTAACCCAATATTCGTTCAAATTCCTCTAATGTCGGGGCCAACTGAAAGTCTTGAAAGGTGAAACATCTTAAGAGAGGGTCGTAATACTGAGCCAAAGTCGTGAGAGCCCCTATTTGCAAATTTACTGCCAAGAGATTTAGGATCTTCCCATATTTGAGAAAGAAACTATCACGTTGTATAGTTTTCATTTGATTGCTGATGTCTCTTAAGCTTTTCAAATCAAGTTGTTTGATCTTTAAAAGTAAAGTTTTTCTTTTTTCTGATCCCATTGTCTACTTTAATTTAAAACGTGACTAAGATTCTTATGATTCCCCAACAATCTTGAAAATTGATGCAAAATGCTAATTTATTTTCAAAAGAAACAATGTCATGAAATATGAATGCAATTAGGTAGAATGACAGTTGTGAATACATAACATTTTGAATGAATATGTGAGGTACTCTTACTTATATAAATATTCTTATGATGAAATGGCCTATCGGCTTATGCAGTGAAATTCTTACAAGGGTGGCTCTATAGTTCTAAACACGGTTCCTAGAGACAATAATCTTATTTTGGAATATTGTCAGCAATAATAGGTAAACTATTTGGAGTGACAATGCCCTCAATAAGATCAAACTCTAGGTGAGATTTTCATGCTAACCAAACAGGATGTACATCCAGAAGGCTACCACTACACAACCTCGAAACTAAACTTAAGTTTTATTCAAACCCGGGGTGTAAGGTTCCACTCATAAGTGTGTGTCTTAGTAAAAGTGTAGAGTGTGGAATAAGTATAATTTAATAACTCCATGACGATAATAAAATATATATACATAATAAATAAATAAATAAATAAATAAGTAGATTAATAAATAAATGAATAAATAAATAAATAAGAATAATCAACAAGCTTAAAAAATATTATAATGCCAACTAATACTTATTAAGAAATAATAAACGCATAAAATAAAAGAAACTAAAAAACAAACAAAAATAAAAATAAAAATAAAAATAAAAAGTTAAAAATTATGCACAATTAATTTATTAGGTCTGACTCTCTAAAATCTCCCTAGTGGAGTCGCCAGCTGTCGCGGCCTAAAATTTCAAGTGTTTCTCGAATTAAATGGAGTCGCCACCAAAATATATTTTAAAATAGGGAAAATATTGGGAAACCCTTTAAAAATAGAAAAAATGGTCTTTGAAACCAAATTGGAGTTCGGGAGTCGATTATGCATAGGGAAGGTATTAGCACCCTACGACATCCGTTAAAAACGGTTACCTATAATTAATTGTGCAAGATTAATTTTAACTTAAGTATATTTATTCTTCTTTTATATTAAATATAAATAACAATTATTACTATTTTTAAAATATGATTTTGAAACAAATAGGTACTTAACAAATAAGGGACCAAAAAGGGAAATTTTTATTTATGTGCTTGACAAGAATACAATCTTGCTCCTACGTATCTCCCGGTGCGATGGAGAAATCAAAGCTACGTAGTTCTTGGTTAAAAAAATACGGATGCGTTGAGTGTGTTTTAAAGAAAATTTATCTTGTGATAAAAAAATGTTTTGACAAAAATAGAAAAAATAAAAGAGTTTTATTTGAGTAAATATTTTATAATATGAGTTTTAGGATGATCAGGTTGTACAATTTGTGTCCCAAAACTCAAGGAATAAAGAAGATGTCACATCTAATTTAATCCTCTAAAAAATATATTTTATTACTCTTGATTTTTAAATTGAGTTTCAAAACTACCAAGTAGTACAACTTGTGTTTTAACAACTCAAAGATAAAAAAGAGTTACATCTAATAAATAAATTGATTTTAGATTAGTTCATTAAAATAAATGAATGAATGACTAAATAAATAAAATAATTAAAAAAGAGAGTTTTAGAACTATCAAGTTGTACTACTTGTGTTCTAACAAACTCAAAAATTAAAAGGAGTTACATCTAATAAATAAGTTGATTTTAGATTAGTTCATTAAAATAAATCAGTGAATGGATAAATAAATAAAATAAATAAATAAATGAATAAATAAATAAAATAAATACATAAATAAATAAATAAATAAAAGAGAGTTCTAGAACCATCAAGTTGTACCACTTGTGTCCTAACAACTCAAAGATTAAAAAGATGTTGCATCTAATTAATCTTTAAATAAAATATTATATTGGTGTTTTTCTCTTTGTTGACACCTAATTTTGTCCGATTTTTATTAATTTTTTATTTTTTGTTAAAAAAGTAAATAATAATAATAATGACAATAATAATAAATATATAAATATATGTGAAGAAATATAAAAAAAAAATAATAATTAGGGATATAAGTTTTAAACAATCATAACTGTTTCCGGTTCTTGTTTGCCTCTAATTCTTGTTCAGACTCTTTTCTAAAATATAAAAATAATAATAATAAGAAATACAAATAAAGGAAACTAAAAAGAAATGAATTGATTGTCATAAAATCGATGCAATGATGATCAAAATAAATGAAAAAAAAACAGAAAAGAAATTGATTGATAGTCATAAAAATCAAAATAATGGTGATCAATTGAATAGAAAAGAAACCGAAGAAGTGAATCAATGGCAATAAGAATCGGTATAATTGTGGGCAATTAAAAGAAAAGAAAACCGGAAAAAATAGATTAATGGTAATCAATTGACAATTATTCTCTTGTCTTTTGCAATCTACACCCAAAAGTCTATAAATAGTCTGCCACAAGAGAGCAAAAAAGAGGAGGAGACAGGAATTGAGAGCAAAAAAGATAAAAGAAAAGAGAGAATAATGGAGAGAAAATAGATAAGCAATATTGGAATCAGGAACTAGCAAAGAAAATTTTCAGTGCGGTAAACACTTATTTTTCTCCTTGTCTATTTTTTGTTGTTGACATTATTATTGTTTTTTTTTTTTACTATTATATGCACATATGATATAAACAATAATATTTTTTTTTTGTGTTTCACGATCAAATTTTGGAATCAACTAATAAGAATCAATTTGATTGTTGAATAATTATTTATTTATTTTTTATCGAATTCGTGATTTCTCCTCTCTATTGTGTTTTAATTTTCGTGCTTAAATTCTCTTATTATTATCACTGTCGGTTCGCGCCATATATGCGTCGCTGACTCGTAAATCTGCTTTTGAATTTTTATCCTTTACGGTTTATAAAAATAAAAAATAGTAAAAGTGGTTCCTTAAAATAAAACAATACACAAATCAATATATAACCCATCATTCTTATTATTATTATTATTATTATTATTATTATTATCATTATTACTATTATTATCATTATTATGTAATTAATTTCTTTTGATATGTATATATATAAAGTAAAATTAATAATAAAATTGGTCAACACATAAATATTTTCTACCCAAGAACTACGTGTGTTTTGATTTCCCTATTGCACCAGGGGATACGTAGGAGCAAGATTTTTCCCTTGTCAAACCAAATTAATAAAACAAATATTTTTTCTTCTTTTATTAATGTAAATAATTTATTTTTTTTTTGTTATTTTTTTGGGGCAAAAATAAATAAATAAGTAAATAAATAAATAATTTATATATAATTAATTATAAGGTAACCGTTTTAACGGACGTTGTAGGGTGATAATACTTCCCTACTCGTAATCGACTCCCGAATTCAAATTTTTGGTTTAAAAATATTATTTTAGGTTTTACCCAATTTTTCCTTTAATAAAAAATAAAATTGGTGGCGACTCCTTTTTCGCAGACAAAATGGACGCGACACTCTTTATAATTGAAATTTTGAGTTTGTTTTTAAAACTTGATATGTGTTATTTATACTAACTCTAAAATGTATTTTTTTTGAAAATTGATATATGTGTTTTTTTAAAACTTGATATTTGTGTTTTTTTTACTAACTCTTAATGGGATGAGTCTAAATAATATGTTTAGTTTTTTTACTAACTCTAAATGGGTCGAGTCTGAATAACATTCAAAGGACAACCCGAGCCCAACTACATCCAAATGAAAAAACAAAACCCTAGCTACAGGGAGGGCGGCCGCGGTTAGTGTTAACATAAAACACAACTAAAGAGCATTGGAGAGATAGAAGCAACAAAGAATGGAGAAAAAGAGATACCGAGATGAGGCTGCGAGAAGGATGATCGGCTCGTATGCCTTGAAATGAAAAATCTCAGACTCGATGAGAGAGAGGACGCGACGGCGCTAATAAAGGGTGATCGCCGTTTCGGTGCAACGCGGTCGTGATAGGTTTTGTGATTTCTAATCTTTCTTTTATATTTCATTCATAATGTTATCTTAAAAATAAAAACTTTGCTCCTTTGTTTGTTCACACTCCCTTTGGTTTTCTCCTTTTATCTTTCTTTGTGCGTTTTTTAGTGGTGTTAATCTCAGATCCTCCTCCATTTTAAAACAAAATAGGGATGTATTTATAGAGTTTTTTATTTGTTTAGTTGCTTGCTTTCTTTGCCTGCCTTGGTCCTTCTCTATCAATTTCTTGTTTGATGTTTTGATTTATTTGCTCATCATCTGCATTTTTCTACACATTTGATGTCTTTATTATTTGTTTTGATCTGTTCATTTCTAAGCTTTTATTTGTCCTTTAGTTTCTTTTTTTTTTAAAACTCAAAAATTTGTCTCTTTGTTAACTATAATGTGTACAATGGCTTTTTTATAGAAGTTATCTTTTTATGTTTCTGTAATTAGTTACAAAGCAAAAGTCAATGACACTGCATATGAAATAGAAGGGCAGCAACAAAATAGAGCTAAAAACTGCATCAGAAACAGAGAGGCATCAACAGCAACAAAACAGAGCCAAAGGCTTAATTTAGTTTGGTTTAAATCTTATTGTAATTTAATTTGATTTAATATTTATGGTTGCAATTTGATTGTAATTGTAATTTAAAAATTATTGCTTGATTTGGCATTATAAATTGATGAGATTACTTATTGTAAATATATTTACTTCCTTTTTTAATATATATATATATATATATTTTTTCCTTTTTAATTTACTTTTGATAAATTAGACAAAATTAGGGTACTACACACACAAAGTTACTTCTTGTTTTGTATTTTTCTGTGATTTCGACATCTGAGTGCAAAATTGTTTTGTTCACCGTCTTTGTGCGGCGCTTTTTGATTTTTCCGTCTTGTTGTAGTGTTCTTTGATTCAGATTAAAAGAGAAACTTTGATCAATGACTTTGATGTTGTCAATTTCATATATCTGAAAGCATGAATATTATGAACACTTGAATTTATCGTATTTGTAAGCTTGTTGCTAATTTGTGCAAATTTATCCTTATTAATTTTAGAGGATTAAATTTGTGCTGTATTGATATATTCTCAAAATTGGATAAATGAATATCCTTATTTTCTAATAAAAATTTATATAAATTGACTCGATAACCTTTGTAGATGGAATGTTGGTTTTTTTTTAACAAAAAAATTAAAGTGTAGAGACATCACATGATACAATTGACATCTCAACTATATTAACACCCAAAAATTATCACCTATCATATGCAGCATCTTAATAAATATATTAAAAATAAATAAAAGAAATTGTATGAATTATAAAGGAACATAACTTTATTAACCTATTGCTAAAAAAATTATAAAGGTATGCTATGTATGTATGAATATGTGCTTATATTAGTTTTATAGTTCTTGTAGTGATGTATTAATCTAATAATCTAAACCTCCGGTTAACAAAATCTATGATGGAGAAAATAAATATTCTCACATGTAATTAAGGTATTTTCTCTTGTACTAACGATAAAAAATTAAAAATATGGGTCGAGTATGAAACAAAAATTCTAAAAAGTAGCACTTTTGGTGGGTTTGGAAAGCTCACGTGATCAATTGATCATCATGTGAAAGCATTTTGTTCTTTTACCAATTTGCAAGTAACTTTATTAGCATATAAGGACAAAGCTTCTTGAACATTTGGAAGGGGTGTCTTTGTCCAAAGTGGGCAAGATTCACCGAATGGAATAACTTGAGTAGAAAATAAATTCTAACAAAACGTGATTAGATTCCCAAACTATATGGCATGTGTTTCTGGTTTTCTTCAACGGGAGCCTCTCGTGTCTTTCAAATTTTCCAAATTTTTCCAAGAGAAGTTGAAGATATAATGAAGTAATTATCATTTCTGTACTATAAAGCTGAAGGAAATCGGAGACATGAGTATTTTGTTTCTTTACGGCTAAAGACTAAACAAGAATCTCGATCTCGATAGATTGTGTGCGACTTTGTAGCCAAAACTGCACGGCTAAAATATAATAATAGAATCAATATTCACTTTAGTAACCAAACAAATCATGACATCCAATTTAGACCGTCAAAATTAGAATAAACCCAATGATTTACCCCTTGAAGTATTACTAAAAAGTATTTAAATTATTATTCAATCTAACTATTTAGTTCTTTTTATCAATTTTCATGTTTAAAAATGTTTGTCATTTTTAATTATTTAATTATTAAATTATAAAAATACATCAATATAATTTTTGAAGGATCATGAACAATAACAATTTAAATTTTCAACAAAATAAATAATGAGAAAGAAGCTCTTAACATGTTTATTCTTCTACTAATATTATTAAGGATATTGATAATGACATGTTTGGACCTAAACTAGCTAAACATCAACCACTCTGCACCCTCAAACAAAACAACCTCACATACTTTCGCTGTCACGAACAACAACAATTTGGACCTTCAACTAAACAAATAATGAGGAAGAAGCTAAGAGCATATTCATTCCTCTACTAATATTATAAGGAATAGTCGTAATGATATGTTTGAACCTTAACCAGTTAAACATTCCCCTTCTCTACACCCTCAAACAAAACAACCTCACATACTTTTACTGTTTTATTCAGCTCTGATTTGGATACAGACACCTCAAATGAGATGTTTGAGGCAACCATAACAGAAAGTTTTGCTATCCTTAGATATAGATTAAATATCTAATTCATTATTATTGAATTTAACACTTCCACGCCATCACCTTCCCACACTAACCCTCCATGAACACCTACCCAAACAACAAGTCAAACCTAACTCATCTCTTTCTCACGTGCATCTTACTCTCATTCACTGATGCGTGTGGATCATATCCATACAACAATTGAGATAGTAGCTCAAGTTGTAAATGATTTAGTCTCTAAAATATTATCATATGACTCCCCTGTTTCTAACTCCACAAAATCTCAATCTAAACCGAATACTTCCATACCCCTAGACCTAGCCTCTTTTATTCCCTCTAGCTTCCCACACCTTGACACATTCATTATCTCTATAATTTCTAAGATTAACAAGATTAGAAATATGAGTGTTTAGAGTTTGGATCTTGATGAAGTCTCCAACCAGTGGGACAATGTTCTTTCTTATGTCACAACCAAGATAAAGGAAAACATGGAGCATAGAATGGATCTGGCCGCTCATAACTTGAGTGATTTCAGACATACTGTTGAGATCCTCTACATTTGGGTCTTGCATTTTTAGAAAACTCATGGAGGCCATACTAGAAAGCAATTCACTGCTACATCAGAAGATCTATCGAGTGAAGATAACAATTTGGAACCACTAGTGGTTGTTCCCTTAGCACCATTGAAGTTTCATGTGATCAAATCGCAGGTTGAGCTACTTCCATAGGATGTTCATGTTGTTGTTGCTTCAAGATCTACAGAGTCGGCCTCTAAAGAGCCTTTAGTCGTTCCTTCTAAACCTCATTTTGAACCATCTCAATTTGTAAAAAAGGAAAATTTTTATTGATTAGAAGCTAAAAGTGCGGCGTTCATGGAAGATATAGTCAAGAATCAAAAGTTTATTCATAATAACTTATGACTGATTTTAGCTAAATTGACCAATCCTAACCTATAGTTTACCTTTTCTTTTATTTCCTTTTGTGTATTGGTCTTCACTCTATCCTATGTAATATTCACTCTTTAATGGAATTATTTTCTTCATTTAATTATAACACTTACATCTTATTGTGTGTGATCTATTTCTCTAGCTCAACTCTTTTTCTCTAATGACAAAAGGGGAGTATATATTTTTGATATGTTCTGAAAAAAATTTCTTATCTTTTAGAAAACCCTCTTTGTCAGCCTATTGTACTTCACTCATTTTATGAAAACATGTTCATATTAAGTGAGAGCTTTGTTGCTTTACTTTGAACAGCTTTGCATATATCATATTATTAAAAAGAAAAATTGATCACAAAAATATATGTTTGTCATCGTCAAAAGAAGGAGATTGTTATAACCAATATAGGTTGAAGAACAATGATCTTCAATTGTTTTGATGATAACAAAAATTATTTTGTTGGAACAATTTATAGCTCTAGTAAATTTAATTAAGTGTGTAGTTCTCTTGTCATGAACCTTAAAAAAATTATGTTGCATCTTCTAATGATTGGAAAAGATAAACAACTATAAAATAAGGCAATGCTTAGAAAGATTCATTAAAGTTGTGATCGACTTTGATAAATATGATCTCAATGTGCCTCTAACGAATATGTTAATACAAGCTTGCTCAAATAATTTTGCATCTGATGAATCTGGCAAATAGTAGACCATCTAGTGAAAGTGCAAGCCAACACTCTGACAAAGTCACCATTCTGATAAAAAAGTCAACATCCTAACATCTTTTGCTTGCTAACTTGGACTTTTCATTTGTTAGGGAAAGTGCATGACATCCTCTGAATATGTCATCATTTGGTCTTCCTGAAATGTATATCAAGATACACTTAATCAATTATGAAGATGAATTAGGACAAGTTTTTAATGTTGATTCAAGATCAGTGAAGATTTGATACAAGTCATTATGTTACATGTTGATTTTATGCAACAATTAAAAACTCTAATGGCCTTGAATTTTCTCAAAGGACTTGTGAACTTCACTAGAAAAATCACATACGAGAAACCTATTGTTGTCATATACTACGACTTGTGAATAACTCTGTATTATTTTATAAGTGCTTAAAACATCAAATACATTATGAAAACATACCTTGTAAACATTCTTTCGTGGGAGTTATTTAGAAAACAATCTTAAACACTCTATGTAACTTAGCCCAATAGTGGTTTCTATTCTCAATAGCTTGATTGTACTAAGCTACAAGGTTGAGAAGACTTGAACATTATCATATTGATTAGTAGGTATTTAGAGGACGTGTGATATTGTTGGTGTTAGTTGATTAAATCATTTAGTGTGAAGGGACTTGAGGTAATTATCATGTTGGTGGTGAATCAAGATAAATTAACTTGTGTTCTTCTCCTTATCTCTTTATTTGTTCTTGCTTTAAGCATCGTTAGTTTATAATTTGTTCTTATTTAAATTATTTTTTAAACAAAATACAATTCAACCCCCATTTATTATGTTTATAACTTAATGCTCTCAAGTAAACGAATGACATTCTTTGTATGATTACCAACAATAACCTTGTTCCTTAATTTCCAGATAGACCACGTAGTAGCCAAACTAATTACTATAATCCTCGGTCGAACTCTACTACACTAAATCAAACATCCAAGTTGAACTGCATGATCCTTTCAAGATTTTGACAATACACATGAAATGTCAAACCAATGCAAAACTCCTTGCGACACTTGACAATAGAATTAGCATTCGAAAACTAAATATTGAGCCATTTTTTACACCAAACATCCCATCACAAAAAATTGAGAATCCACATTTGGAATGTCTCGACTAACCAGGTTCATCTTTGTTGGAAAGTTATCATTCAACAGTATCCACCCAAAGATTGATAACTTTCGCGGAACAATTTTATTCCAAACAATATCCATGCAAGATGATGAAGACACATTGGTGACACTGTTATGGTGCAATGAATGGTAAACCTTACTGAATAAACACAACGATCATTATTTCAAGATCATGAATCTTTAATATCGTCTTGCAAAGAAATGTTAGTCAAAGACTCTATACACTCCACCACCAAACGTCCCTCCATTGAAAGACTAGGGGCCTCCACCTCAAACCCTAAATATAGTTCAATTGAAGCATAAACATACACTTTTTTATCTTTCAAAAATTTAAATTACCTAGAAAAATGATCCTCAAACTACTTCCATTATGCCATGGTTCCCACCAAAATGAAATTGATATAACATTCCCTAATACCCTCCAAATCATACCACGAAAGCACTAAGGAGATCCAACACCCTCTCCTCCCTATTCATCGAAATTAATCTCCTTTCATCAAATAGAATCTCTTCTACCACACTACCCACTCTTACATGCTCAACTTCATACTTATGGGATAACCTTATTTGTCCTATATCTCCATCCTTATTTATATGATAAATTTAAGTTGTAAACTTGTATATCTTGTACACCTAAATCACTTTCTTTTTTAGGTAAACACACATTATTCAACGTTACTTATTGAATTTTTTGCACTTCTTACCTCTCACTTTATAAAATAAATTAAAATAAAGATTCAATTTTAAAGATGGTACTATATAAAACTCAAAGAAAGAAAAGAAATAAACTAAAAAAGCAAACAAGACAACTTTAAGAAGAGATAATTTATCTCAATAAATCATATATGATTACATGGATTCTATTTTTGATACTATCAATTATGAGCAAAACTTTAGATCAAACTCTAAGTTTAACCATAACTCTATCAGTTATGAGTGAAACTTTATTCTTAGTTTAAAAATAAAATTATTTAGAAAGAGATAACATAAGTGGCATATTAGTAGGACCAACTTTTCAAAAAAATCAATGTCTTTTTTCTTTGAAAACCAAGGATTTAAGATGAAAAGCATCATTGCTGATATGTTCAACAATATTATGAGAATGGTTTGTTTCAAATTTTGAGTAATTGTTGTACAGCACAAGTAGGAACCCTCCGTCAAATAAAAATTATATATGTGTTTTATCTATATCTCTACGAATATCTATTAAACAAATATTTAATAGTGCTTAGTATTAATGAATATCTGTATATAATTTTTTTAAATAAAAAAACCATTTGTTACAAAAATATTATTATTTTTACAATTAGGTAGAATTTTTTTTTATTTGTCAACACAAAAAAATATCAACAGATAAAAACATTAATACATAAACAAATAAACAAAATTTCATCGTAAAATGTATTAATACATTAATATATAAACAAAAAACATTATTAATACAACATAGTAATTTTATTTATTAATTTACAAATAGATACAGATATTTATTGTTATGAATATCATTATATCTAACTCTGTATTCATCAAAACATCTATTTATTTTACGCACGCCTGTACACGTTAAACTACTAGTTTCATGTGAACTTTAATTTTATCTGCACATATATTTATGAGTACAAAAAAAAAATTTACCATCGGTTCACGCAAGCACGATCTATTGTTCACGGGTCGCAAAATTCCCCGTATCACACAAACCAAGAACCAAGCAGAATCAATTTGAAATAGATGCAGTGAATTAATTAAATAAACCAATAATCTAAAATAATAAAACCAAATAAAAGAAATTAAGAGGTAAGAAGAAAAAGACACAAGTGGTTCAACTAATGTGACCTATATACACGAAGAGAACACCAGTGGCTGTGTTTCCAAGATCAATCAAGCTTCGAATAGTGCCAAATCAACTTCACGATACAAGAAGTATTATATAAATTTAATAAAAGGTTTAAGTGTTTGTGAACCGATACAAAAGATCGAAAATTGAAGTTATGGTAATAACAAACAAAATGGTAATAATCAACCATTTGGGAACTAGTACAAAACTATTTAGTTGTGTACTTTAAACATAATCATGTTTCATTATATTAAAATATCTCACATTGTTCAAAAATTGAGGTTAAAGATCGTTTATAAATTGATGCTCCTTTAAAAAATAAACTGTAAGAGTTCATATATTATATACCAAGTTACAAACTAATACAATATAATTCTCATTCTCATAAGTTGAAAATACAAATAGAATTGAATTACACCAATAATGTAACATATTTAATTAAGCCGAAGTCATTCTCCTTAGCCAAGCAAGTAAAAAAGCCAGCTGACCAAGGTAGAGAGATTTACAACATATTGACATCATAATAATAAATAACAAAAATAATTCTAAAAATAAAAAAAGAAAAAGAACCTAACATAGACTCAATTATCCAAATCCTAGAAGCATCACTACAATTTTCAAAAACTCAAATTGCAGTTTAGCCACTAAATCACTACCAAATTCCATCTTTTTCAAAGAGAATCCCAATCAATCTCGTAAGAAGGAAACTTCTGAAGATTAAATTGTTCAGAACCAGCTTCCCATTGTGGTTCAGTGATATCACCAAAAGTAAGATCAGAAAGTGGAGAAGAATCATCAGAGCCTTCACTCTCAGTCATAACAGGAGACAAAGAAGCTTCAACCTTGTTGTCATCATTATTATTCTCAACAACAATTGTCGTAGCATCTTTCAAAGACTTCTTAGAAGAACCTCTCACACTTTTTTCAACATGCCCTTGTTTCTTCACATCACCTAAACTCTCACAAATAGCATCAAGCTTAGCATCAATAGATGAATGCAAAGGCTTAAACTGATCTCCAAACAAACCTTGTTGATCCTTCATGTTTGGGAAATTAAGCCTAGCAAAATCACCTCTGAGTCTATAAGCAGCTCTATCGTAAGCCAAAGCAGCTTCTTCAGCAGTTTCAAAAGTACCAAGCCAAAGCCTTGTTCTGTTCTTTGGTAGTCTTATCTCAGCAACCCATTTTCCCCAATGTCTTTGCCTTACACCTCTGTAAAGCTTAGTGGGCTTTGGAGGTACACCAGGTTGTTTCATTGGGATGCGCTTAGGCCCAAGGAAGCTGAGATTTGTGTTGTTGTTTAGATTTTGGGCCTGAAGATGGATCTGGGCTTGGATCTGGTTAATTTGAGATGGGGTTAAGTTGTTTAGCCCAATAACAGAATTGGGTTGCTCAAAGCCTATGAAATTTTGGCTTTGTGATGAACCTGAGGGAAATAGATAGGTCATCATTGAAGAACAACCTTCTGTGTAGAAATTGGGCTGTGTTGAAAATGAAAGAGAAGGAGAAGGTAAAGGTAAAGGAGGAAGAGAAGGAGAAGATTGGAAAAAGGGAGGGGTAGAAGAGTAAACTTCAGATGAAGTTGAAGGGAGGTGTGAATTTAAAGAAAGGGGTGCAGATAAAGAGGGAGTAGCAGTGGAAGAAGAACTCTTCATAAAAGGTTCTAGAACTTCCATTAACTCACCACCATTGAATGGATCTTGTGAATTGTTGAAGAAATCCATTCTACCTGCCATAATTAATTGTATCAAATAAAACACACACAGATCTTAGATAAAATTAACCTGCGTTCTTCAAAAAATGAAGAAAAAAATAACTCCAAAAGATAAGATAAAATTGGTGAAAGAGGTTTAAAATACACAACCACTTTGCTCCAAGAAAATAAAAATAGAAATAGTAAAAATGAAAGCTTTGAGGTATCAAAAACAACCCTCTTGGCTAATTTGAAAGATGAGAAAAACTAAATTTAAAAAAAAATAAAAATAAAATAAGATAAAATATATTTTCCTTAGTGAAAAAACAAAACTGGATCTCGATTCTGAAAACACCTGACTTTCTGGATATACTTTTTTAGAGGAAAAAAAACTCAAAAAAATGATATAAGATGAAAGACAGATGATTAACAGAAAGGGATTCAGAGAAGCGGGATGTAAGAGAAGGGGGGTGTAAATAAGATTAATGAACAAGCACCACACAAAATATGAAAAATGTGAACACTCTTTTTTTCTCTCTATCTTACTCTTGTGTGTTTGTTTGGTGTGAAACTCTCAGCCACTCTTGGATTTGTCTTTGTAACACAAAGTGAGTTATATAGTAGCCGAATACCTTGAATTTCAACTACGATGAGCGTAACCATGGGTTTGGTTTACTCATAATCCTTGTCTTAACGCGAGTCAGATTCGACATGATTTAAGGTACAACCATTGTGATTTTGACACGTAAGGAGGTTTGTCAAGGATGACACGTGTTCGATCAGATACGTCAGGTATGTATGAGTGAATGTGTTTAACGTTGCTTGCCGGTTAGCCTGTTTGACCATGTGTTTCCGCGTTCACACCTCTCTCTCTGCACTGAATTCGAAGATACCTTTTATCGTTTATGACTGCTAAAGATTTACTCCATTTACGCTGTGTAATTATTTGTTTTAAGTATAATCAAAAATAAAATTTAAAATTTAAGAAATTGATATATTTTATTTAAAATTTAATTTCAGTTTTTTAATTTTTTTTAATATACTTCTATTTATATTTGAAATTTAAGTATTTAGATTTATTAAAAATTGAATGTAGTATAAGATGGTCATAATAATTAGAGTTAATAAACAGCTATATTTATGTTTTAAAATAAGTTTTGTATTTGATTTTATATAAATTAAAAAATATGATAAATGAAAAAGAAGTAACAATGATTTTATCAAAATGTTCTCATTAACTATTGGTGTGAAAGAGAAAGAATAGTGATAAATGTGAAATAGAGAAAGGGTAAAATTAGAGTGATGTAATGTATTAACTAAATGGTACAATTGAAAAACAAAATAAATAAAAAATTGCATTAAAAACTAAAAGTAACGGTCATTTTGAAATAATTTTTTTGTAAATGTGACAACTATTATGAAATAAAGAGAGTATCATCTTTGATAATCTCTAATTATTTGGTCTATATTAAAAAGATGAATTTTGGACATGCAAATTGCATGTTTGAGCTCTATTATTGTCATTGAATTGAAGGTAAGAAAATGTAAATTATTTAATAAGTGATCATTGAGTTCAAAGTTATTTTTTATTTTGAAAATGTTAAAATATATATGGTTATGTTTAATTGTACTTTTGACATCTCTAGTTTCTCAATTATGCGATTTGGGTCCCTTAGTTTAAAACAAACGATTTTGAACCCTCTTATTTACCTCATTTCTTATTTTACATACTCCCGCTTATTTTTTCCAATTTTTTTTAGTGACGTGACATAGCACGAGGACTTTCTAATGACGTGACATGACATAATAGAAGTTTTTTATTTTAATTAATTAAATAAAACAAAACTATATTTACTTAATTAAAAATTACTTATATAATCTCTAGTATTCAATATGAAAGACATATTTGTACCACATTGAAACACAATAACAATTAACCTGAATGTTCTTAACATAATAATTGAACATCTTTCAATCAACTTTTACAACTTTATTCACCCTCTTATTCATGTTTTCAACTCTCTTTCTCCATTGTCTCTTTGTAGAAAAATTTCAAAATAGATAGAAAATGGACAAAGACCGAAATTAGGGATTCTAATTTTAGATTTTTTAGTTAAGTAAATATAATATAATTTTATTTAATTAAAATAATTCTTTTTTATAAAAATAAATTAAAATAAAATAATTTGTATCATGTCATGTCATGTTAAGTAATTAAAAACTCCACCCTATTATGCCACACCACTAAAAAATTAGAAAAAACGAGTGGGGGCTGCAAAATCAGAAATGGGGTAAATGTAAGATACCAAAATCGTTTGTTTTAAATTAGGGAGACCAAAATCACACAATTGAGCAATTAGAAGGGATCAAAAGTGAAATTAATCCATATTTAACTATATTCAATTGTATATATATTTTATTTGAATTCCTTTGATTTAGTTTTATAATATGTATGTAATTTAAATATATCAAAATTTGTTTTTGGCCTTGTAAGAGATAGTAAATGAAGTAGCAATGTCAATCACAAGGAAGGGGGTTTGAATTGTTAGGCCTTTTTGAAATGTTAATTTCTAGTTTTACTTTTAAATATTAATCCAAGATCAATCTTGGTTACACATAAAAATTCAGAACATTCATGGTTAGTTAAAAACAAATGAAACATATTATTTCTATGCGATCAGTGATAATGAGTGAGAATTAATAAAGGATAGGAGTAAGAAAATCACACAATGATGTATCTTGGTTCACATAAGGTGGCTACATCTAGTCTTCACGATTTGTGAATTTTTGCACTATTGTGCTTCACACAGGAACGTTCTTGTTTTCATATAATCTTTCTTCATCACTCTTGATCAGTTACAACATTCACCTTTCAATCTTAAAGAGATTTTTACATTCACCTTTTAGTTCATAAAGGATTTTTACAAGATATCTTTTAATCACTAAAAGGATTTTTACAAAATACTCAAACTATTTAAAGAGATATACTTGAGTTTCAAATCATGTTATGATAAAAGATTGTAGAATCAAAATCTACTCAACACTTGTTTGAGATTGATTATAAACAATAACTCATTAAAGAGATCCTTGAATATAGCAAGAGAAAGTTGGAGTTTTTGCTTGATTGAAGAGTTTTGTTTGCTCAAGTATGATTATTTTAGTAATGAAATTATTGTACATAAAATTCTTGCCATTATCGTCACCTTGATGATTCTTTTATAGGCATGGAGAAGATTAGAAAGGACTCACTATAGTTGTTACTAAAATTAAAGACAAACATTTGTTCAAAGTGAGATTAAATAGACATGTGTTCTATTTAATACAGAATTTTCTTCTTTGTAACTAGAATGTTTTTGGTTTTGTGTTCAATGGAAAATATGGCTGAAGGATTTTGCAGCTATTTGATGCCATTTCTTTGTCTAAAATATGTGTTGAGATTTATGTAAAAGATGCAGCAACAATGTTTTTACATTTTTGTTGTCATAGTTATATATGTCAATAGCTCATCAATCTGGATATTGATCTGATAATTGATTTTGATGTTGTTGTTTTCTTTCTTTTGGCCTTTAGCCAGACTTTTGGGCTTGAGTATGGTTTTGAGAAGTCTTGATAATCTTTTATCTTAAGATCCAGATTATGGGGAATGATTCCTTCTACTTTTGTCTTTAAAATGGACTAACCAAAATAATCTTGATAAACCAAAATGATCTTGATAAGCTAGAATGATCTTGATAAACTAGAACGATCTTGATAAACTAGAATGATCTAGATGAACTAGAACAATCTTGATTATCAATAATGATCTTGATAAGCCCATTCAATTAAGGCATGGTGTTTCTTTGATTTTGATCAAGGTGTGATTATTGATTTTGATCACCTATTTGAATAAAACACTCAAGAACACAAGTTAAATATCAACATTATCAAAATCATTATTAGAGTTTAATTAACTTGTTTGTTTATCTTCAAAATACTTGATTTAGGATTTTTCCTCAACAATCTCCCCTTTTTTTTTATGATGACATAGATGTTAATTAGATTTTAATTTTGATTATGATTTTAATATGTTATAATATAAAGTGCATTTTTTGAAAAACTTCTCCTTAATCTTTCCATCTATTAACGAATATTTTGAACCAAAATATTTCTTCTTCATTATTAATAATAAGAGTGTTCGTACATATGGTTAAAAAAGGGTAAAACAAATAAGTACATAATGAGTTCAACAATACTTCTTAAATCTAAATCTACTTCTCCCTCTTTGTCATAGTAAAATAAGGCGTGAGGACGAGGGTCTTCATCCAGATGTTGAGAAGCTAGAGAAGGCTACCTTGGAGAAGGAACAATTGTAGTATAGAAGGATGAAAGTGTAGCAAAAGTTAAACCAATAGTACGAAAAGTGTTGGACAAGAATTGTGCCTGAAGAATAGAGGAAACATAAAGGTCCAAATCCGGAAAAGCAATATATTTGTTAATGTCGAACAAGGAAGATATGGATTTTTCTGGGGAGACAAAAGCTGGAGCCATTTAAGATGTTCTTTCAAAATGAATTTGGAGCAAAAATGGCTTTGAAGAATTGGATTTTGAAGTGATTATGGTGTTGGAATACCAAAAGCATGAGCACTATCCAGCGGGGTGGATTCATATGGAGTGGTAATGAAAGGAAGAACATTTTGCTGGACCTAAGAACGTTCTCGAGGAATCTTAACTCCAGAGTTCTGAGTATTTGGGTTTAAGGATACTTTCCTTTCATAACGATTTCTTTTGTTGGAAACAAGATAAAAAGGAGATTGATCTTGAGGGATGAATAAAGTTGGTGCAAACGATGAATCTTTCTTTACATGAGAGATTTTTTCGAAGAGAATTTTGAAATTTTGATGATGGATTTTTTATTTTTTGAGAGGAACTTTGAAATATTTGAAAATTTGGGAGAGAACCATACCATATGGGATGGTATTCCTATTGTAATCTTGATTGGTGGAGGCTATCATGTTTTGTATGATGATATAGGGGGAGTTGAGTTTTTGGTAGTGGAGATGGTGATAAATGATTAGGGCATTATTGTTAGAGACATACTTGTGATTGCCACAGTGTGGAAGATTGGAATGTTGATTTATATTATTAAAAAATTTAAGAAGGGGTTTCAAATCTGTAGATACAAAGTTGGTTTGAGTCACGAATGAAGAACTCATTAAAAATTGCATCTTTATAGACATTTAGAGCAGATCACTAATCGTTTCCAAAGATAGTTGGCCTTTTTGTGGGTATATGCATAATTTCAGCCAAAATTACAAGAGTGAGGCGGACTTCAATCCCATTTAAAGTGGTGACAAGCAAAGCTTTGTCAAGGTAATTTTGAGTTTTGAAGTAGAAAGCACGAATTACCTATGGATAGAAAAAGTCTGAAATTTCTTGGAACTCATACCACTCAAGAGCGTTAGTGTGTTGTTTGATTGAGATTTCTTCAAATTAAAATTTATTGGAACTCATACCACACGAATTACCTCTGTGCAGGCTTGTTTAGGTTGTTTTAGTTTGGCCAAAAAATGAGATAAAGTGGGGAATGATTTTGTTGATGTATGTTGCGGGAAAAATCTTGATTTCTAAGGTGGTGTTTTCGAAATGGGAAAAAACGTTTTATATATAATGGATGGTTTATAGGATTTTGGTGTTGGAGTAGAGGATTATGATGATTTTGATGCAGAGGGTTTTGATGATTTTGATGGTGATTTTGGTGGTGATTTTGAACCAGTGTCATCATCAGAGATGGTATAGATGGTTGTGTCCACACTCTTAGATTTCTTGGAGGTACCAAATCCAACCATGGTTTTCATTGATCTTTATTTTGATGGAGGATTGTTAGATTGGGTTTTTAAAGGTTTTTTTTAGATGTGATGGTGGTTGACTTTTGTTTGGGAGGTTACATTGGAAGAGACGACAGAGTACGATGGTGAGAGGAGCGAGTGAAATAGGAGGTGGACTAGTTTCATGAGATAATGAGATATAGTCATAAAAAAAGGTGCTTGCAGATGGAGAAATTTCTAAAGTGTAGGTTGTGGTGGAGGATATGGTGATCAAGATAGAGATTGTGTCCTTGGAGTAGGATTTTTTCTTGCAGAAGCTTTGGTACAAGCCATGTTTTTTCAGAAAGAAATGAAGAATGAATAGTTAGCTATAGATTGAAAGATTATTGAGCTCTTGATGAAAGAAGAAGGACTAGTTTTTGGGATGGGATGACAATTAGACCCAGACCCAATAATTACCCGCAAAAAAAACCCACAATGGATAGGGTAAAAACCCGCATAATGGGTATGGACACGGGGATGGATAATCATCTGCAAAATTAAACGGGTATGGGTGCAGGTAAGGGTACTATAGTATCCACCCCGTCCCGCACCCGCATTTATTTAAATATATTATTTATTTATTTATTATATTAGTATTTAGTTTAATTAATTATTTTCTTTTATCTTTTAACATCTATTAATATAATTAGACCACAACAATATTTATAATTGAAAGATAAAGATTTGCAAATTTTTTAAGAATTTGATTTTGGTGAATATGTAAATAATTGTGACTTTATTACTAAGAGTAATGTCTTATTAATTGTGACTTTATAATTATACTTGCAACTTCCTATCAATTGTTTTTACAGATCTCGAATAATATTGTCGTAGGACTTGCAACTTCATAAAGTATTATTATGAATATTAGAATATGTATTGTAATGAGTGTTCATTTGAAATGTTTTGAGTTAGAAAATATTTTGGTTTATAATACTTTATGCTTGGATTTAAAATACTTGAATAACTTTTAAATTTAACCACAACAATATCATTTATTTATCGATCTATTTTAGTAAAAGCGTGGGTAATAGGTATGGGTACGGACACTTAAGTACACGAGAGTAAGGATACTAGTATTAAAATTAATACCCAAAAGAGTACAGGCACGAGTATGGGTATTTTTTTAAATCGCATGTATGGGGACGAATACTATAGTTCCCTACCCAAACCCTACCCATTGTCATCTCTAAATGAGGGAGAGAGTGACACGCATGGGTATGTAGAAATGGGTGATTGAGAAGTGACTAGTAATATTGGGAAAGAAGAAAATATGTTATGATGAGGCTATATTAGCCTTTTTTTGAAAAGAGCAAAAAATTGTTACTTGTTTCTTTGAAAATTGAAAATTTGAAATTTTTCACTTAAGCTTGACACAAACACACACGAAGACTGATGCGAAGATGAAGAAAGTCGAGATCGTTCTCTGTATAGACCAGAACAATCTGGTCATGCTTTTTAAATGAGATAGTTTGGATTTTTTTATTATTTTTAATTTTTCTTTAATAAAATTAAAATTATATTCACCTAGAGGTTTAGTAAAAATGTCAGCAAGTTGATTTTTGGTGTCAACAAATATTAATTCAACTTCCTTTTTGTTAACACAATATCTAATAAAATGGTGTTTTATTTCAATATATTTTGATTTTGAATGTTGAATAGGGTTTTTTGACAAATTTATTTTATGCAGTATCACAATAAATTGGAATATTTGTATAACTTACATAAAAGTCTTCAAGTTGAGTTTTGATCCACAAGACTTGAGAGCAATAATTTACAGCTGAGACATATTCAGCTTCAGTTGGTGATAAGACAATTGTGTTTAATTTTCTACTTGACCAGCTGATTAGAGCTTCTTCAAGAAATTGACATGTACCACTTGTGCTTTTTCTTTCAATTTTATCCCCAACATAATCAACAACATAGTAGTCTACAAGATCAAAATGAGTTCCTTTGCTATATCAAGATCAGTGGTACCAACAAGATAATAAACGATTCTTTTTACAGTAGATAAATGAGATTCTTTAGGAAAATATTGAAATCTAGCGCATAATCCCATTGCAAAAACAATATATGGCCTACTTGCAGTTAAATATAGCAATGAGCCTATCATTCCTCTGTACTCCTTTTCAGAGATAGATTTTCCTTGTTCATCTTTGTCCAAATTTGAGGATGAATGCATGGGAGTTGTCATTGTTTTAGCTTCATTCATTTTGTATTTCTTTATAAGATCTTTAATATATTTTTCTTGACATATAAATAATCTATTTTCATATTGTTTGATTTGCAAGCCAATAAAATGTCTCAATTCTCTCATCATACTCATTTCAAATTCACTTTGCATGAGATTTAAAAATTTCTCACTCTTTTTTTCATCCAATGATGATGTCATCAACATATACTTTAACAGTTAGCAAATCAGGTCTTCTAAAAAGTGTAGTATCAATCTTGCCTCTAGAAAAACCATTTCTTATTAAGAAGGAACTTGGTCTTTCATATAAGGCACTAGAGGCTTGTTTTAGTCGATACAGAGCTTTAGTAAGTTTAAAGATATGGTTTGGTTTATTTTGATATTTGAAACTATGAAGTTGATGAACATATACTTGTTCATTTAGAAAACCATTTAAAAAGGCATTTTTATCATCCACTTGAAAATTTTTCGTAAGTTTATGAGATACATATGCAAGAAGAATTATGATATCTTCTAAGCTTGCAATTAGAACAAAAGTTTCATCATAATCAATATTATCGTGTTGGTTATACTCTTGAGCTACAAGTCTTGCTTTATTTCTTATTACTTTTTCTTCTCCACCCAATTTGTTTCTAAATACTCATCTTGTACCGATAATTGTTTGATTGTGTTGATTTGGGACAAGAGTCCAGACTTGATTTTTTTTTTCTTTCAAAAATGGAGAATTCCTTCTTGCATTGCTTCAACCTATGTTGTTGTTGATGTCATCTTTAAAAGATTTTCTTGTTCTAATGTCATCAGATATGTTTCATATGATTTGATTTTGTGGATGAACTCCTATAGATTTCCTGCTTCATGGATGAGCTTGAGATTTTTATGAGGAACGATTTGCTATTGTTGCTCAAATTGTTCTTCTTCTTCATCGTCTATCTTTTGTATAACAAGATCATTGAATTCTTCAAATACACATGCATACTTACCTCCACAGTTTTTGTTCATAGGTTATATATATGATAACCTTTAGAATAAGTGGAATAACCTAAGAAAATGACTTTTTCTGATTTAGCATCAAACTTTCCTAGACTGTCTTTGTTATTTAAGATAGAAGTAGCAGCCAAAAATATGAAAATATGAGATATTTGGCTTTATGCTTTTCCATAATTCATAAGGTGTTTTGTTGATAATTTTTCTTATTGATACACGATTTAAAATGTATCAAGAAGTGTTCATTGCTTTAGCCTAAGAATATTTCTCAACATTTGATTCTTCCAAAATTGTTCTTTCCATTTCTTGTAATGTTATATTCTTTCTTTCAACATTGCATTTTGTTGAGGTGTTATTCCACAAAAGAGATTATGAAAAACGCCATTTTCATAAAATAGAAAAAAGCTTTTAAAAGAGGCATTTATGAATTCTCCTCCACGATCACTTCTTACAGAAATTATGTTAGAGTATTCTCATTTTCAATTTGTTTACAAAAAGTTTAAAAACAATTAAAAGATCATCCATTTGTTTTAAGAAAAGTACACATATATAACATGAAAAATGATCAACAATAACAAAGTCATATCTAATTACTCGTAAATTTGTAGTTTTGATAGGACCAAAGATATTAATGTGAAGTAATTAAAAAAAAATTGGGTTGAAACGAAATCTTTTGAACGGGAATTTCTTTGACCATTAATTATTGAATACTATTCTTTGATATGAATGGAGGTTGTTGTGTTTTGCACTATTATACAACAATTTATAATTATAATACTTAAAAAATTGGTTGAGTTAATTTCTCATCAAAAAAATATTTTGAGTATTTTATTTGTTTGTTATTTTGAGTTAATTTCTCATAAAAAAAATATTTTGAGTATTTTATTTGTATGTTATTTTGAGTATTTTATTTCAAAATATATTTAAAATAAAAAGTTATTTTAGATAGTTTTTAATAAAATCATTCTTAAAAGATATATATTTTTTTAAATGTGATTTTTTATATATTAAAATTTTTAATGATGAATATTTAAATTATTAAACGTTAAAATCAGTATTTAAATTATTTGTAACAAACGACTTTGAAATAGTTTTTAGTATTTTTGATAATTTCTCATAAAAA
>JBBPBS010000361.1:9439336-9490874 GCA_037974835.1 Cicer judaicum
TTTATGTTGATGGTATCTTTTGATTTTTTAGACATATAAGGTATAGTTTGTAATTTTCAAAATTTTGCTAAAGGATAAGTAATGTTGTCATCATGTTATCGCTTATACATTGATTTTTTTAATTATATATATATACATATATATATATATATATATATAAATACTTATATTATATAATATTATCCCACTAATCAAAATATATTGATTTATCACCGAAATGAATCTAATTTTATTTTGAAAAAATACATCTTATGGAAATGTATCATCGATGTAAGTTAGTTTTGTACTAACATCAATTCAAAACTCATCATATTTTCACATAAATCGACTTTGTCACAACTTTTTCAAGTAAATAATTACTTTGATATTATGAATGGCCTATCGCAAATTCATACGAGTATCTTCAAAATGAATGTTATTCATGCAAAATCAAATACTCTAAAAAATGTTAATGATAAGAGAAAGCACATTCTTAGTTTGCGTTCCTTAATCCATATTACAAACATCCAGAACTCTCAAGGGAGAATTGAGATTTATCCTTCAATCAAGGATTTCTTCAAGCCAAGTCCAAAGATTTTTAGTAAAAGAGCACTTCAAACGAAGGTGTTGAGCATTTTTCAAACTATGCCCACATAAGACACAACAAGAGTTGTATCCAACTTATCTTTGGCATTGTCATTTAGGCTACATAAATGAGACACATATATCCAAACTTTATTAAAGTGGATTATTAGACTCTTTTGATTATGAGTCATTAAGACATGTGACTCTTGTTTACTAGGGAAGATGACAAAGAGCCCATTCACATCAAAATATGAAAGGGTTTGTTATATTTTAGCCTTTATACATAATGATGTATGCAAACCACTAAATATATTAGCAATATGAGATTTTCAACACTTCATCATATTTATTAATGATTATAGCATATATGAATATTTGTATATTTTGAAACACAAACCAGAATCTTTTGAAAAGTTCAAAGAGTTTAAAAATGATGTACACTAGGAAAAAAATATTAAAATCCTTTGGTCGGATCGAGGTGGTGAATATTTCAGTCTAGAAATTGATTATTATTTGAGGGAATGTGGGATCTGGTCCCAACTCACTCCTCCTAGAACACCACAATGGAATGGTGTGTTCAAGAGGAGGAACAATACTTTGTTGGATATAGTGTGATCCATGACAAGCCATACAACTCTTCCAAATTCCTTTTGGGGATATGCCCTTTCAACTGCAGCTTTCACACTTAATCATGTTCCATACAAAACAATTTTTTATTTTATTTTAAAAAACTGTATAAATATGGACCAATAAGAAATCCAAATTGTCCTTCATGAAGATTTGAGGATGTGAAGTATATGTGAAACGATAATTTCGAATAAGGATGAGCCAAAATTCAATAAATTCCTTTTTATGGAGTATCCTAATAAGAATCAACGAATGGCGACACACTTATGAAGGAACAAGAGAATGTTGGAACCAAGTTGGTTTTCCACTTATAGTTTTGATGTTAACAAAAAATTCATTATGAGAAAAATAAATTTGTTTTAATGGCTTCATTAAGTATGCAAAAATTGGATGAAGAAAATTAAAGGAAGGTACCCGAGGAAGATAACAGAGGAGGCGACCAAAGGAAAGTCACCATAATAAATGACCAGAGGATAAGATCATAGGAACACAAAGTATACACGTCTACATCTTAACATATGCCTCTGAAAGTAATGTGCCTATGAAAGTTACGAAGATTGCCTCTTATATTTGAGTCTGATGTTTGGGTCTGAAGAATGACATTGAAATTGAGTTAGAAGATTGCCTATTAAGACTCAATTTGAAACATGCCGGTATAGCACTTGCAAGTCTCTGATGTGTACAAACTCAAATGCATCTAAGAGTTCATATCAAGGTATCCTTAACACTGAAGAGATTTTCAAATCATAAATTCAAAGCTAACAATCCGCTGATCAAAATGGTGCAACACACTCCAAATGTAGCCTTTGATATGTAGCCTCTAATGTTGCCTCTGATATGCAACCTCTAATATTGCACTAACTCTAAAGTTTCAACAAGGGGATTTTCACAATGCCACGAATTCTATGTCATGCAATTCAACCTCTGACTATCATTATTCAAGAAACACAACATCTCACTCCAATAAGAAAGTCAATTTCTCTAATGGAAAGTCAATGACTGACATAGAAAGAATTAAGTATGAAAAAAAGACTTAGCCAAATCAAAAACATGTGAAGATCCAAGAGCAACCTAAATCCATTCCAACTCAAATCAAGCAAGAATATGAAAGAAGATTCATGTTTTTGAACATAATCTAAAATAAAATTTGATTCAGATAATTGAAGAAAATCTTTGACCAAGTTTTAAAGAAGATATGATCAAGATTTGAAAAAGATATGATCAAGATCTTATCAACAAGAAAACATGAAAGATTTACAAGAATATTTTATTTAGATTTATCACAAAAAGATATGAATTATTTACAAAAAGATTTGATCAAAATTTATCTACAAGAAGAGTTGATCATTATCTACAAGAAGATATCAATTATTTACAAGAAAAAACAGTCACAAGAAGATACATTTATTATTTGCAAGGATATGATTCAGATTTGGCAAGGACAAAGAAGAAATCCTAACCTATTCTATAAATAGATACTCAAGGCTAAAGAAGAAACAAGGGAACTGACAAGCACAAAATTTCCTATGTCATTAGAGTTCATAAGGTTAAGTTCTAGAGAAACACTTCCTCAAAAGAAATATTTTGTAAGTGTTTTCTAATGTGAGAGTCATTTTTTGAACTAGCTTGTTAATTAGAAGCAAACCAATTTGTTCCAAACTTTTGTAACCCATTTTGATAGTGGCTTTCGTGTTCCTCAAGTAATTTTTATATTTTCAAGTTGTGTTGAGAAAACTACACTTGTAGAGTCAAGGTGTTTGTGTTCCTAAAAAAGTTTGTATGTGTCAGGTTGTTTTGAGAAGACTGACTTGTAGGGTTAGGTGTTGTATAATTCAATTTTTGAATTAGTGGATTAAATCCTTCAAGTGAGAGGACTAGACGTAACTACCAAGTTAATGGTGAACCAGGATAAATATTTTTGTCACTTAATTCTACAATTCTTGTTTTACTTTGGTCGTTTATCACTTAACTCAATTGCTACTACTTTAATTCTAAGTGAGTAATCCTCTCCTCACACGATCATTTGATTCTTTTGGGCTTTCATTGATCATATTCGCTATTAACCCATTTTGAGGTATTAGCCTTCCTCAGATTGGATAAATATGTTAGTCCAAAACTCCATAATCCTGAGGTCTGAAGGGGAGAAATGCTTGAAAGCCTTGAACCAAAAGTGTATCCACGTACTCTGACTTTGATGTAGATGTACCTGTTCAAAAAGGATGGAATGCGGGTTTGAACTCAAGATATTGATATTTCTTCACATTTACACTATATTTAAGTTATAAAAGAAAATATAGGAAATAAAGTGAGAAGAAGAAAAAATTAGTAGAAAATAAGATGATTGTTAAATGTTTTGGAATGAGATAGTTAAAGGCAAGGAAGAGTGAAAGTAATAATATATTTATAAAATAACATAAATATCCCTAAATAAGAATAACATACATAATGTACCCAAAAAAATAACATACATTAATTATTGAAGAGAACAAAAATAGAAACATGTTAAATAATGAAATAAAGTTTATTTGTTGATAAAAATTGCACTAAAATATATCATTATATTACAAATATGTATATATATAAAAGCAATAATAAAGCATACATATAACCAATTATTAGTTGAGTTAAATATGATTTTAGTCTTTATAAAATTTCAACCTTTAAAATTTAGTCCTTGTAAAATAATTTTTTTTTTTAATTACTACAAAATTATCATGTGTGCATCTTTAATTCCTACTGTAAAGGCAACATATATTTTTAATGAACCTTTTCATACATGTTTATGACATTGTAAAAAGTTCATCTGAAAAATTAGTCTAAAATTCAATTTCTAAGTGTATTTAAATTAATTTTATCTTGATATTTTAAAATTTATATTTAACTAATTTATAATTAAAAACTTTTAAATTTTTGTGGATGATATTTTTGTAATCTTCTAAACATTATTGTAAAATGTCATTTAAATTTTTCAAAATTAAATGACAATTAAACATGTTTCATTTTAGTATGGATTAAAATTAATTGTAGGGGCTAAAAAATATATTTTTATTTTATAGGTACTAAAATTGAAGGTCAAAATTTTATAGGAACTAAAATTATATTTAACCTTTAATAGTATAAAAACTTAAATATGCAATTAGTCCCTACAAAATGTAAGAATTTTAATTTGTGTCCGTGTAAAATAAAATTTTAGTTTAAGTCCATATACAAAATGCAAATATTTTCATTGTAATTATTACTAATACCTAACATTGTTAGTTTTTAACGAAATAGTAAAAAATGCATTTAAGCTGACATATACAATTATTTTTTGCAAAATACAAAAAAATTTGTCTTACTCCATGCAAATTTTTGTTTTTGTTTTTTTATCCAACTAAAAAAAAGATTTCTTGTATTTTGTTGGGACTAAAATAAATAAATTTGTTGTGACTAAAATAAATAAATTTATGTTAATCTCTATAAAATACAAGAAATGTTATTTTGGTTCCTGTAAAATGGTGCCACATTTTGATTCCAATTTTTTTTTTATATCAAACGAAATTTGTTTCAACTAGTTAATGTATTTTGCATTTTTCTTTTTTGGTATCATGTGGTGCTAAACATATATTTTCAACCATTGATTTGGTTTCGCTCTAAGTTTATTTCATTGAAGAAAAACAAGTACATCATTAACTTGTCACAAACACTAATTAAAATCAAATTTCTTACATATTTTGTGGAGACTAAATATTTGTTTTTATTTTTATTATTCTTCAATTAAATCAAGTTTAAGACATTTTGCAGGAACTAGTCAATTTTTATTTATTTTTATTTTGCAAGGACCAATTGTATATGTAATCTCAAAGTCATTTTTTACTTTTCTGTTAACTATCTAACAAATAAGGGACTAAAACGAAAACATTTGTATTTTGCGAAAACATAAATATTGTTAACAATGAAAAGAGGAAGAAGATAGATAACCAAGAGACAACCACTTTAGGGTTTCATAATATAGAATGAACCAAACCTCAGTTAATAGGGTTACAATGAGAATATATATAAAACAAATAGAAATATCTAAAATACCCTTACTACTAATATATAATAACATTATCTAACATCTCCCCTCAAACTCACGATGCATTAACATGGAACATCGAGAGTTTGTCAACTAAAAAATGAAAACTTTTAATGGAATGCATCTTGGTGAGCAAATCAGCAATCTGTAAAGAAGAAAAGTACGAATATTGATCATGTTGGCTACAGGAGCAAAAGTTTCTTCATGATCCAAACCATAGTGTTGAGAGAAACTCTTAGCAACAAGACGTGCTTTGTAGCACTCAACTGACCCATCAGACTTAGTTTTGATCTTGTATACCCAACGAGACCCAATAACACATTTTCTACGAGGAAGAGATACTAATTCCTAAGTATTGATTTTGTGCAATGCAAATAGTTCTTCTGCCATAGCCTGCTGCCAAATAGGATCAAGAACAAACTCTTTATAGGAAGAGAGCTCATACAAAGTTGGCGAGAGGGGTAACGAAGAGGATCAACAATCGCATGCGGTGGTTGGACAGCCAAGGGGACAAGAGGGATGTCACCAAAGAAGAAGCAACAATCAAAGAGAAGAACCAACAAAGAGAGAAGCAGAAGCCAAAGGGAGGATCATTAGCTATACCAAACAATCACAATAAAGAGAGAAACCAAACCAACAAGAAATCATATCAAATAGTCACAATCAAGAGAAGAACCAAGCCAACAAAAAATCAAACCGAAACCAAATCAAACCAAACAAAACTAAATCAAACCAAACTAAACAATACAAAACCAAACTAACCAAAGAGGGAAGCAACCAAATAGATGAACCACATGAGAGAAGAGCAAACAAATAAAACAATCAATATGGAGAGAAGCAACAAAGCAAATCACTAGATAGGGGAGCAATCAAACAGAAGAAGCAACATAGAGAGCGATAACACAGAAGAAAGCAATCAAAGAGATAGGAGAGACGAACAATTAAATTACCAACCAAATCAGCAAAGAACCACAACAATTGAAATCATGTGAACCAAACCAAAATCAGAACTAGAGTCAATGGTAGGAGGAACAGAAGCAACAACATTGGACGATGGTCCCCTAAAATTCTTCTTATGTGCTCTCCCCAATTTCGGACAATGTGTTTTCCAATGTGCTTGAAGAGAATCATCCTTAGCACCAGCCATAACAAATAATGACAGGAAAATACGGCAAACACAATCACTGAGACAAAATAAATTAGGGATAACCTGCTGCTGTGCGAGCACGATTTCTCCCCCCTCCAGACGTCGTTTCGCCGATCCGACCGTTGAAGATGAAGACATAAATGTTGCGAACATGTTGTCCAAAAATCAGCCCGATCCAACAGTTAACGAATACGTAATCGATGTTTTTATGACACTGATTTAACAAAATCGGGAATAAGGTTACTCTTCTCTTTTCTCTTTTGGTGGTTGTCTTTTCTATCAAAATAGTATCTCTCTTCTTTACAATAGATCCCAAACTGTTGGGAACTCGCCAGCAGAATAGATGCGGAATCGTTCAAGGAGGATCGAAATAGGCTCTGATACCATGTTAACAATGAAAAGAAGAAGAAGATAGACAACCAAGAGACAACCACTTTAGGGTTTCATAACATAGAATGAACCAAACCTCAGTTAATAAGGTTACAATGAGAATATATATAAAACAAATAGAAATATCTAAAATACCCTTACTACTAATATATAATAACATTATATAACAAATATAAATACTTGTCATTAGTCAATTATATTTTTATATCTTAGAAATAAGAACAATAATAATTATAATTGATTAAAAAAAAAAGTACATGAAACTAAAACATAATATTTTTTTTATTCATAGGTTAAAATTATATCTCTTTGCATTTTCTAAAAACTATTTTCTTTTTTAATTTTATGTGGACTTAAACCAAAATTCTTGTATCTTGAAGAAATTACTCTATATTTAAATTTAAAGTTATTAATTATTCAACTATTAAAAAATTAACAGTGTTAAGAATTAAAGATTAAAATAAATATATTTTTGTTTTGTAAGAATTTAAATCAAAATATTTATTTATTTTAAATTTTTTAGATTTTGTAGAATAATTATATGTAACTAAAACATAAAAATTAAACAAATGACAAACGATAATATTGTTGTTTTAAAAAATTTCAGCATTTTCTTCATTTCTTCTCAATTTGGAACAATTGATTTTGAGTGTGGGACCTACACAATTTTTTTTCTTTCCTTCCCAATAAAATGGCAACTAAAGAGCGAATTGATTTTGAATTCTGCGTCTTTTTCTTCAATTTTCTAAGGTTAAAGTACTTGTGAATTTCAACGCTGGATTAATTGAATGATTATTCGTTTTTATTTCTTCCATCTGTTTTAAATAGTTATTATTTAAGATTTTTCACATTTATTTAAAAATTTAATAATTTAAAAAAAGAAAATATCAAAAATATGATAATATTAATGAAAAATTGTTGAAAATATTAATGAAAGTCAATGTTGATGTGAATTGAAAATTAATCTGCCCTGTATAATTTGAGTGTTTGATAGTTGTCTTGTATAATTTAGACAACCTAATAATATTTTTTGTAATATAAATTAATTTTTAAGAGTTTATTTTTTGTTTGTAAAATTTAATTAATATTGCTTATATCATTTGCAATGTAATATTTTGTATTATATATTTATGGCATTGATAATGCATAAATACATAACAAAAATAATATTATCTTTTTTATATATATATTTTTTATTCTATTTATTTCAAAATAATTATTGCATTTGACTATTTTACATATATTAAAAAAATATAATAATTAAAAGAAAATACATGTATTTAATCTAAATTTTGAATTATATAGACTAATTTTTTTAATCATACTTTGTTATTTTAAAAGAAAACCAAAATAAAATATAAAATAATCAAATAAATTACACATTCTATAATAAAATATAAACAAATATAATAATTAAAAAATAATAATATCTAAACTAAATTTTCAACTTTATAAGTGTCACTATTGTTTATTTGGTTTGAGCGGGACTAATTATTATAGAATAGAGACACTATTTATTTTGTTAAGTAAGGAACATTAATCATAATTATTGCGCCGAGTATAAGCAAGAGAACATAGGCTAGTAGTGGTATTTTAATAAAAAACAATGACCAGTAATGGAACGTGGGGAGCGAGAGAAACGTTGCAATTGCGGCGCAGTAGGAATGAATCAGGTCCCACCGAGCACCGAATCGTAATGATTTAGTCAAATGCCCGTGCTTCATGTTAACTCTTCTATGACCATTACGGCAGACAACATTGCTGTTAAGTTACTTAATCAAGTTGGTTCAAGTGTTTAGTACAATCTGGAGGTTACTCTCATTCAAGTTTTTTCCCTCCATTTTATAATATTTATAAGCAACAATGATTAAAAAAATATTTATTTAAATTTTGAATCACATTTGTTGTTATCTTTAAGCAATTTTTGTTTATATTTATAGATATTTATCTTTGGAGTAATAAATTTATTAAAAAATTTATTAAAAGTGTGTGTTACTTTTTTATATTTACTTTTATAATTATTGATATTATAAGTGAGAAAAAAATTAGGTTTTTAAAGAGAACGAAATAGAAGTAATTTTGTAAGAAAATCATTAATTTATTGTGAATTTTAAAAACTGTCTTACCTTCTTGAAATCAATATTGAAAAAATTATCAAAAGTTACATATCAATATTGAATATCAATGCGTGCATATAGTTATGGTCCCCAATCCCTCACTTTCTTTTTGTTGACATATTCTTTTGTTTCAATAGGTCCACTGTATTTTGCATTGTCGAGATATGTTTTGTCAAGTTTATGGATAATAGATTAATATGTCAACAATCAACTTAGAGAATACACCTTGTAGCATACAAGGTTTACTCATACTAAAAGTATGAGAAGGTATCTTGGGCAAACATTTTCTCAGGGAGAAATTCAAGAGCTCACTATAACAATATTGTGAACAAGATTCAAAATAAGTTGAGTGGGTTAAAACAACAATGCTTAAGCTTCGCTGGTAGAATAACACTATCCAAGTATGTGCTGATTTTATCCCGTATTATCACATGAAATATGAGAAGCTTCTAGTGATCCTTGTGCTAAAGTGGAAAAGATTCAGTGAGGTTTTGTTTGCAGTGATTATGATAGTGGTCGTAAACAACAAATGGATGAAGATTTTCTTATGAAGATGCTTTGGAACCTAACTACTAAGTCTGATGACCTTCGATGTCAGGTTCTCCATAGTAAATAAGGAAGGAACAATGATTTGCGTGATTATATTAGCTGCCAACCTTATGATTATCCTCTTTGGCGAGCTCTTGTAGGGGTTTGGGACAAATCATAGGAATGTGGTACGACAAATTAGGGATGGTAATCATACCAACTTTTGGCATGACAAATGGGGTCATAACATTAATTCGTCTTTGGTTGACACTATTTTTATTATTAAAGATATGATTGATAATGAATATATCTTGGACTTTAATTTCCTTTTTGATAACTTACAACATAACATTGCAAATAGAATCATAGTTCTCCCAATTCCCAATGAAGTAGACGGGTCAGAAAGTTTGGTTTGGGATGCACTAGCACCTATCACTATTCTTTGCAAAATGCCTATAATATGATTTTTTTAGATCCATTAGATTGTGGAGGGGAACTAGAGAGCTCTTTGGAAGTGGAAAGGCTCTCATCGGATCTAGACTTTCATATGACTAGTGGCCCACAAAGTATCATAGAAGCGGGTGGGGGTGGGTATATCTCCCTTATGCCCTTGTTGCGAGACTAAAGACCAGGCGACGCTCCATGTACTCTATGAGTGTAATTTTACAAAATAGATATGTGTTAAACTTGTTCCTCCAGATTTAATGGCTTATTTTTTCCTTTTTAAATAAAGGGAGTGTGTCTTTAATCATATTAACCTTAATTGGTGTTACTCAACTTTCATGATAATCTATTAACGTTAGTGGAATTGGAGAAAAAAAGAAGTTTTCGAAGAAGGGTTCCAACGACCTACCAATCCTACTTATGTCAACCAAAATTTTATTAGGATTACAATTGAAAGCACTTATCCTAATCTGCAGGGTTTTTCCCCTAATTGAGAAACTGTCTACATTGTAAAGAAGAGGCCTCAAGATGGTTGGGTGAAGCTTCACTGCGATGGGGCGTACAAATAGCATGGTGATTACAATCGTGGAAAGTGTCTCAAAAGTTCTCATTGACAAGATCATGAACAAGTGCTATTTCAAGGGGCACCCCCCTCCTCTGATTCAACCTATCCAAGAGTTTCTCCAGAAAGAATGGCATATTCTGTTTACTCACACGTGGCATGAAGGCAATAGAAATGAAGACTGACTAACTAGCTATAGCCTTAATTTTGCTTCATGGAACCTTGTTGTTTTGGAGTCTCCTTCTTGTAAGCTCAAGCAACCTTTTTTTGGTGATGTTTCTCGAGCTTGCATGCCTAGAAATGTGCAGTTAATTCCTTAATTTTCTTCTTTAGGCCTTCAGCCTTCTTTGGTACAAAAAAAAAATTGTCTTATATTACGTGATAAAAATATCTCAAAAATAGATCTTATAAAAAAGGATGAATGGAGTAATTTTTGGAGTGACATATGTGTATCAAATGATGGGTGATATCAATTATATTTTTTCAATTGTGCTCTATAATTAATATCATTGACCACTCTTAACTTAATATTCCGTTACGACTTAAATATAAGTAAAAGTGAGTCAAAGAAAGTTGATGCATTTGATAAAAAATTTGAACAAGTTCATCAACCTTCTTAGACCAACTTTTGCTTATATTTGAAGGTAGTGGAAAATACAAGAAAATGGAGAGTTGAATTGTGTTGACTATTTTAAAAATTAAGTTCCTTATCTTAAAAATCATAGAAATGATTCATACAAAATATACTTACTTGAAATATTTGAAGACATTGAGAAATAAAACACTATTGAAAATAATTTTATTTAAGTTCGTTGTTAAAGAGTTTTTCTTCATATAAATGAAGCATTTGTTAATAGGTATTTCAACATAAGACACAATGAACTATGCATAAAAGAGTGGAAGGGATAAAGGAAGAACACATTATTTTTATACTAGTTCACAAACAACACGTAGTCCTCTTCTTACCAAGAGACTTTGTTTTGTTCACTCAAATAACTTAATCTACTAAACTCAATATTCTTTACTCTGTCTCTCTAGACTACCACTACTAGAAAATTACATTTTAGCTGCCATTTTTAGCGTCGACCCCCAACTCCAATGCTAAGTAACGTCGGTCTAGCTGATGCTAAGACACCAAATTTGATTTTTCAATTTTATTGACGATTAGAGTCGGAGTAGCCGACACTACGTAAAATAAAACGGACGCTAGTTTATTCATTTAATTTTTTAATTTTTTATTTTAATATGTAGCATCGTAGGGGCTGACGCTAGGTTATTTTTAAATTTTTTAATATTATTTGTAAAATCATATTGTAAAATTAAAAGGATTGCATTTTGAAATAAATTCCTATGTTTTGAACCCTTCTCTAAATCTCTAAGTTTTGAACCCTTCATATATATATTGAACCCTATGTTTTGAACCCTTCTCTCACACTTGAATCCTACGTTTAGAATCCATCACTGATTCTCATTCCTCTCAATGCCGTCAGTATCGCCGCCGAACATGTGACCTCTCGAACCTGTCACCTTCACTCTTAGAATCGTCACTGTCCCTCTCTCGAACTCCGTCACCGTCAATCTCAGAGTCCCCGTCGCGTTGCCATATGTGGTCGATTCTCAATGTAAGTGTTATTGTCTCACTCTCAATGTAGCCATTTAGGTTTTATTGCATTTCAGTTGGGTATTCTTGTTTAAGTTTTACGGCATTTCAGAGGTTTTGTGGCATTTCAGTATTGTATTGTTGTTTCGTCAGTAGTAAAATCATTTAACAGTGACAAACATTGTAGGATTAGTCAATTGAAACCTAAAAATAAGAACAAACCTAAACCCTATGTTGTATTGTTGTATGACATGTTCATAGACGTTGCCACTATGAACCCTTGCAAGTTTCTTTTTATTTATTTTGTTGTTGAAAACCAGTGCATTTTATTTGGTTTATGACATAGCATTTTTGTGACAATGAGTTATATGTAAGTCTGTTGTGTTGACATTTTTTGGGATGACAATCATATACCGCTCCTTTACATAAAAAGACCTATCTGTGTAATCTAAGTGTTCTCTTAATTTAGTCATTTCAATAGGTGGTTTGACCCACTTGCTGCTTATGTGATTGAATTGACAAATAGACAAGTTTCTATTGGTAAAATTGATAAAGTTCACCTTTATGAGTTTTATTTGATAGTTTAGAGACCCAAAGGTACTTCGTTGTTCGTTTGGTAGTGCCATCATGTTTGTTTTGTCTTATCAACTAAATATTTTTTAGACAAAATTTTGAAGTTCGTAGTTTGTGAAGCCTTTCTTGTTGATCATTTTTTGATGAATTATAGTGTGAAAAGTGAAGTGTTGTTTTATTTACTTGACGGATGTCTCTAGTTCCATTTATATATCTTCCTTTTATTCAACAACAAAAATGTATAGAAGGGAGCATAAAAGGTACTCCAAATGATGAATTATAAGGTTTGTAAGATTGCCTCAAGCAATAGACTTGACAATGAAAGAAATAATACCCGTCAAAGCCAAATACCATGAAAAAAATTGGCTTTTGTAAAGAGTCAGAATCAAAACAACAAATAGATTGACATATAAGTTTGAATTACCTATATGTTATCTGTGATGGTTGAGGTTTACTTTGTTGGATGTGGTGTTTAATTCTAAAAATTGGGCAGCCTAAATTTTTTGCTCCTCCACTCCAGTGATTTGTAACTAAGCAAGCTCTTTATCATCGAAGGGCTCTTGATGCTAGAAATATTGATGTTAGTTATATAACTTTCTTGTTTGGATGTTTTTGTAATATAATCTTATTACAGGGTTTTCATAATTCTGTTTTCATGCTCACTTGATCTGTCAATTCTGTTAGGTTTTTGGATTTAGATTTTATAAATTGTGTTTTTGCTTCATAATTCACTTTTATATTTATTAATTCACTATATATGAATTCATAAAATGTTAATAAATTCGTCTCTCTATCTTGTGGTTGTCAAATGCATTCTTGTTAGTATTCACACAATTTGTGAATAGGTTTATATATCAATAATTTTGCTGTTTTTTTATCTCTATAATTTTATAACTTATAGGTTCACGAGTTTATTTATCTATATAATTTTTCAAACGTATAGGTTCATGAGTTTATTTAGGTTTAGTTGTTTTTCAAACTTATTTAGTGATGGACAAGTTAAGTTTTGGTCTTATAGTAAATGGATTGTACTTGGATGTACAATAGGGTACATGAAAATAGACGTGGATTGAAAGAGGAGTATGTTAGTGGTGTTAAAGATTTTGTGATGAGGGTTTTGAAACAACAGATTTGTATATCTGAGGAAGGAATAAGGCATCCATGTATAAAATCCAAGTGTATGAAGATATCTGCAACAACTACTATTAGACTTCACTTGTACCGAGATGGATTTCAACCAGATTATTGGATTTGGATTGAACACGAAGAAGTGAAGCCAATGGTTGAAACTAGGGGAGGTTCGACTAGTAATAGGATTGTGCATCACGACGACCAATTTAATGCAATGGATGAAATGGTGTTTGATGCTTTTAGGCCTTATCGAGATTTCCTTGATGTGAACACTAACATGGGAAATTACACATTTGCTGAGGATGAGTTGCCTAACGAAGATGCAAAACGATTTTATGACAAGTAGACATCTATATTTTATTTGGGATTAGAAGATGCAAAACGATTTTATCAATATGTGTTCAACTTCTAGCAATTAGGTCTAATTGGCATGTTCCACAAAAAGGTATAGATTTTGTTACAAAAATGCTTAAAAGTGTATGTCCAGTGGAAACATGCTTGCGTGATAACTATTACCAAGCAACACAATTGGTGTTAAAGTTAGGGTTGAAGGTTGAGAAGATTGATTGTTGTAAGAAAGGATGTATGTTATATTACAAGGATGATAACAAGTTATCTGAGTGCAAAATTTTTCATTCTCCTAGGTTCATTCCACGTAGGACTGGTATGGGAAAATACAAAGATGTTCCAGCAAAAAGAATATTTTATTTCCCTATCATTCCTAGATTACAAAGATTGTATGCATCAACAGAGTTTGCAGCTGAAATGAAATGGCATCACGAGAATAAAAAGAGTTCAAACATCCTTCGCCATCCGTCTGGTGGAAACATTTTGACGATGTTTATCCTGACTTCTAATCCCAAATAAAATATAGATGTCTACTTGCAACCATTGATTGATGATTTGCAACGATTGAGGTTTGACAACATTTTGGCCTATGATATATCCACAAAACAAAACTTCATCATGAAAGCATGCTTGATGTGGACAATTAATGATTTTCCCGCCTATGGTATGTTATTTGGATGGGGAACACAAGGTAAGTTGGCATATGCTCGTTGTATGGAAGACACAAAAGCTTTCACTTTGAAATATGGCGATAAGAATTCTTGGTTTGATTGTCATCGTCGATTTTTGCTAGCTAATCATTGTTTCAGAAGAAGTTAAAGAAGTTTTACAAAAAATAGGGATGAGAAAGATGGTCAACCTTACATTTACACAGGGAAAGAGATATAAGAGGTGGTGAGTAATTTTCCAAAAGTGACTGAAATTGGTTGGAAAAAGAAATTGAACGGGTATGGAGTGGGTCATAATTGGAAAAAACGAAGTATTTTTTGGTATCTTTCATATTGGAAGGATAACTTGTTAAGGCACAACGTTGATGTGATGCATATAGAGAAAAATGTCTTCAATAATATATTTAACACTGTTATGAATATTAAAGGTAAAACAAAGGATAATGAAAAGACGAGAAAAAACTTGTCTTTATTATGCTTTCGCGGTGACTTGGAGATGCAAGTCTTATCTAACGAAAAGATAGGTAAACCAAAGGAAAATTACACTTTGACATCATCAGATGCCAAGTTAGTTTGTAAATGGCTTAAGGAATTGAGAATACCTTATGGCTATGCTTCAAACCTTGCTAGGTCTTCCGATGTTGAGAAGGGTACGATACATGGGATGAAGAGCCATGATTGTCATGTTTTCATGGAATGTTTACTCCCACTTGCATTTCATTCCTTGCCAGAATTTTTTTGGAAACCATTAACTGAGCTAAGTCGATTCTTCAAGGATCTTTGTTGCAATACATTGAGGCTGGACGACTTAGTTAAGTTGAATGATAACATTCCAATTAGCATATGCAAGTTAGAAAGGATTTTTCCACCAGGTTTCTTCGACTCAATGGAGAATCTTCCAATATATACATCTTGCCTATGAAGCAATGTTAGGTGGTCAAGTACATTATCGGTGGATGTATCCATTTTGAAAGGTAAATTTTGTGGTTGATTTTTTAACAGATTACTAGGTTTATTATAACTTACTTAATAGACATTTAATGAATAAATGTGCAGATGTATGGGAGTCTTAAAGCGAGAAGTGACAAACAAGGCTAGGGTTGAAGGCTCCATAATCGCCGACTATATACAACCCGATACAACTTATTTTTGTTCTCATTATTTCAAGTCATTCAATTTGTTGCCGAACACAAATTTAAGTAATAATCATCATTTAGAATGTGATGATCTCCAACCTTCACTATCCATCTTGCTGAAACGAGGTCGACCTAGTGGGAAGTCTGGAAAACATTATCTAACAGATAACGAATGGAAATTTGCTCAAATACACGTGTTGATTAATTATGATGAAATTAAACCATATCTTGAATAAGTGTTCATCATAATGCGTGGAAAATTATATTGATGCAAACCATAATACGTATTTACTTATGAACTATGTGATTGTTGACAACTTATTCTTGGAGAATCACTCAATCAATGAAGAAGACACATCTAGACGTATACATACAGAGTTTTCCATATGGCTAAAAGCATACGTAAATAACGAGGCAAATGAAGTGACCAACAAAGATATAATAGCATTATCTCGTGGTCCTTCATCAATGGCAATATCTTGGAACAGTTACTTTGTTAACGGGTACACGTTTCACACTAAGGCCTACAACATTAATAAAAAGACAATCAATAGTGAGGTGCATGTAAGGGGTCTTACTTAAGGAGGAGAAGATGATTACTATGACACAATCAACTATATCATAGAACTAGATTACTTTGATCTGAAGGACAAAGTTGCATTATTTTATTGTGAATGGTTCGACCCAACAAAAAATAGGGGTACAAAGATTCATCCACAATATCAAATTGTTGATATTAAGATGGATAAACGTTATCGTCTTTATGATCGTTTCATCCTGGTGCAAAAAGTAAGACAAGTGTATTATGTCCCCTATCAAGAAATGTGTAGAGATACGCGTGGATGGTGTGTGGCAATTACCACAAAACTAAGGGGTCACGTGGTGATTGACAACACAAAGGATGAAATGCCTTATCAGTCTGATGGGATGTCACATGTTCTACCAATTGCATAAATAGAACCAATATCTTGTTTACGTGACAACTCACAATTAGATGTGTTTGAAGAGATTTTTGATTGAAGATTGTAGTGAAGGGAGAAAGAATAGTGGTCGAACATATTACATAAGTATTTTGTATTGCACAATATTAGAGTTTATTTTATGTATTTTGTATTATGTATTTTGTGATCGAACATATTATAACTTGCTAATTCTATATTATGTATTTTGATAAATTGTCTACTTAAGCAACTTGTATATTGATAAATTGTCTACTTAAGCAACTTGTATTTTGATAAATTGTATTATGTATTTTGTATTGCACTGTTCATTTTGTACTTACGTGATATTTTTTATTTACTCTTTTTTACTCTATGATAATAGATGACTAACAAAGGTGGCAATGATAAAGGAAAGGCCCATCCTGCTAGGGGTAAACCAAAGATGTTGTGACCGGGTAACCTTAATGAGCAGCGGGATGTCATACGTAGCAACTTGTCTACCACTAGGCCACTTCATTGTTCGTCTCCAGCCCCGTCTCAGCCTCCAACATCAACTAAAATTGTAGCACCTCCTGATACTTTTACACCACCATCCCACTCGACTCCATCTCCCATCCATGCCTCAACCCGTAAGGTATTTGTCTTTATGTCGACTCCAGGTTTAAGTATTCATACCAAGGGTGCCTCTTCACAACATTCCCCACATGAGGCTTTGGTAGAGAAGAATGTGGAACAAACTTCCGATGATTATGAGGATAGGGTGGAAATTGAGGACCACAACCAAGATGATGAGGAGGTGGGTCAAGGGAATGTTCCTCCTATCGTGCTTGTGAGAGATGATAATGAAAAAGTCATTGTACGACCTTATGGTAAAGGGTAAGTTACAACAGTTGTTTATTTTCTTAATATTAGAAGCATAAGTATAGACACATATTATTTACTTAATACTTTATTTCTTCAATACATTAATGCAAAATCACTAGCAATGCAGTTGCAGATGCCATTAGGTATGCCATACAAAAACAATTTTGTGAGCCTATCTATGGTTGGAGTGCAACCACTGACATAATTAGACAAGATTGGTTTGAAAAGTTTGCGGTAAGTCTTTGAATATAATTATATTGTGAAACGTCTGTTTGAACAAAAGGCCGCTAAAACACTATCATATATGTGAGGAAAAAAGGGACTCGACCTAGTTGGATAGGAGAGGAAGCTTGGACTGGTCTTCAAGCATATTGGGAAGGTACATCATTCAAGAACATCTCCAACCAAAATAAGACCAATCGAGTTTCAACAAGAGGCGGGGCTGTTCACACCTCAGGCCGCAAGGCTCATATTGATGTTGCGATTGAGCTCGCATGTATTAAATTTACATTTACTTAAAATTAATACAACTTAATGTTATGATATCTAATTTTGAGTTGTGATCCAATAATCTTGATTTTATTTGTAGAGCAATAACCTTCAAAGAGATTTACTTCCAGATGAGTTATTTTTGACAATCCACAAGAGGAAAAACGACGTTTGGGTTGATAGTCGCACAAAATCTACCTAAGTTTGTTCTTTATTTATGTAAATTCTTTATATTACAAATGAATCAAAAAATAATATGATGTCATTTATACCAAGAGTCCTAGAAGAACAATCCCTTTATTATACACTTGTTTGTGTAATTTATTTTAGAAATTTGATCATATTTTACGTTATTAATTTATTCCATTTATCAGGGAACATTTTAAAAAAAAAAATTGGAAACTTGGCGAAACAACTGAGGAAAGTGCTAAAGAGGTAGATGGAGGAACAATACTTAAGTTATGGACTGAACTTGCAGGGGGTCGCACTCGTGGTCGAGATTATGGTACGGGAGACTTGTCCATTAACGTCCGACAAGGGTGTGTATCGCTTACACAACATTCCAAGAATCCTTTTAATTCTATGACTGAGACTTCTTTAGAAGTGAAGAGGGCAGCTAGAATTATAGCTGAACAAATTGCTCAGGATGTAGTGGCCCAAGCTCAAGTGGCTACCAAGGTCGCCGAAGAGGCTAGAGAGTGTTCAAAGAAGTTAAAGAATGATTTTGATGCATTAAAACAATTTTTTGGAGATAAAATTGACGTTTTACATTGTCAATCAGCTGGTGGATCATCTACTGCGAGTCATCCTCCTTCGCATCCTCATTACGATCATAATTTGGACGACGTGTCGCTAGACGAACCTTAATTTCATAGTTATTCTTACTTTTTGTAGTAATTGATTGACAATTATGTATTAAGTAACTTTGCTAAAGTTGTTATTCGATACTATTTGTTACTTTGTAGTTTCAAAACACATGATGCTTTGTTATGTTATTTAATACTCTAGTGCGTTTTTTATGTTGTCAATGCAATGACTTTTAATGTTTATTAGCAATCAATTATATTATTAAAAAAAAATGAAATTAAGCAGGGGATAAAAAATTAAAAATTAAAAATTAAATAAATTTGAATGTAGCGTCGGTCAGTCTGATGCTTCATTATAAATATAGTTGACTTTTATTTTGACTTTAGCGTCGGTCAGCCGACGCTACATATTTTGTTGACTTTAGCATCGGCCGGCCAACACAATTATTTTTCCCCCAACTGACGTGGCAACTGACATTTTTAGCGTCAGATGTTTTAATTTCATCGATAGCGTCGGTGTAGCGTCGGCCTGGCCGACACTAATATAGCGTCGAATGGTATTTAGCCGACGCTAATGATTAGCTTTGATTGTTTTAGCCTTGTCCGACACCGACGTTAATCCGACGCTAAATCACCGTTAGGGTCGACTTTTGACCTATTAGCGTTGGCTTTTGACTGACGCTAAATTCTGTTTTTCTAGTAGTGTACAAGTATTGTGCTAACCGTATCTTCATGCTACAAGTTTTCCTTACTCTGCTTCTTCAGGCTACAAGTATTGTTCTAACTACCTTTTTAGGCTACCCAGAAGACAATTTCTAGTATTCTCAACAATTCTAGAAAACTGCGTTGTTAAGGAACTGATAAAAAATTTATTGTCTCTCTAGACCACCCTTTAAACAAAGGTTGTTGTCATTTTCGTTAATTTACAATAAATTTTAATGGTTCTAGGATATTTCAAAATTATCTCACTTGTTCAAGGCTTTTTCTGATATGTATTCTTTTGGTATTGAACATGACTTTTCTTTTCTCATACCATGGATGTGGAATTGCTATCTGACTGAGATTTCGTTCATATGATATTGAATATTGCTAACGTAGTCATATTTTCTTACTGACTGAACTATCACTATGAGCTAGCTTGTCATGGACATAATTATGTTGATTATCATCATCATCAAGTTATTCGGTTTGAATGATGTTCCTTATATAAAAGCCATTGTACCATCAAGAAAAGTTGTTGTAATTGTACAACTAGTCGTTTAAATTTGTACACATCATCATGTAATTTTACAGTGTTGTAACTTCACACTTAAAACAACCAGTTAGGAGACAATTATTCTTTTATTTTTAATCATTCAAACATCAATAGTACTATTTGAATAAATTTGATTCTTACGATTAGGAACAAATCTAGAGACATTGAAACGTAAACCCCTCTTTATCTTGAATATTATATATATATATATAGTATATTAAATCGATTATTTTATTTTAATATATTTCAACATATAATTGTCATAAAAATATAATATCAGGTTTTTTTATGTAAAATATTTTATTATTACAATGTGTGACATATTTGTAAAAATAATGTTAGAATAAGTGTCGCTATGTATTCCCAAAAGAAAAATATTTGTAAAAATAATGTGATAACTTTTGTGAAAAGAAAAAAATTTACTTTGTATTCCCAAAAAAATTTCAAAATGCCCTCAAATTTTTGTTTTCTTTTATTTTTTATTTTTATTATTTCACACAATTTAAAATTAATTTATTTTCACCATTCTATCATTTTTGAAGCCGTAAAAACGTTTTTCGGTAGGTCCAAGTTTTCCTGTAACTTCAGGAAAACATTTTAGAAGATTTTCGGTATATAGTTTGTTTTCAGAATATTTTTTTTTTCTTTAAATTTTTCGATACAAAAAAGAAATGTTGTGTATTGGAAACTTTCATTCACAAGTTCTCCGGTACAGTAGTTGTTTCAGGAAAACTTCGTATACAAATTTTTTGGTACAAACCTTTTTTTTTTTTAAATTTAATTTTTAACTTTTTTAAAGTTTATTAATTTTTTTAAATGTTAAACAAGTTTAGACTTTAGGATATCTTGTGTACTGACAAACTTGTATTCAAGTTATCTGAAAGTTTAGAAGAAAAAAAACTCATTCTTGAATTTCGAAAAACTTGAAATGAGAAATGTTAAATATTTTCAAGTTTTATTATTTAAATGAAGACAAAAACGTTATTGCATTCCTGAATTTGGAGGTAAAGGTATAATTAGGAAGTATGGGATAAAATTTTCGAAAAAAAATATATATACCTAATCAATTTGTGATCTCTATTTAATAATATGTTGTCCTTGTCCATTCTTACAAATTTAAGATTGAATTTAATTTAAGATCGAAGGGATTATATTTGACTTTGTATTAATAAGTTGATAAATACATCACTATTTGATATAAGAAATTAATTAAAATTCTTTTTTGTTTATAATTTTCCTTTTGTATCTTGACTCCAAAAAATGTCAAACCACTTCTCTCCCTCGATAGCTATCACTGTCCCACTAATTTTCTTATCGACAGCCAACATAGTAGGCGTGTTCCACTTCAGCATTTCATATAAAAAATAACTTAGATTCCTTTTACACGAGTTGTTCATGTTTCTCCCCTACTCTTAAATTTTCCTTCAATTAATATCAACAATAATTACAAGAAATTCAACTACTTTATCTCATGGACATTGAATTATACCCATGCTATGACTTTAATTTTATACAGCAAATAAAAGCAAAATAATAGTGATTCATCAGGTCAAATATAATAAAATAATTAAGAGTTATCATCAATTTAATTAATCTATAAAATTGTAGGTTGACATTATTAATTTAGCTCATCAATTTTATAGTACTATATATATAAAATATTTCTCGTGATCTCTTAACTTAATTTTAGATAACAATTAAGTTATTTATTTATTTTTTTTAATTTGATTTAATTAATTTTAAGTAATCATTTGATCATTTATATTTTAAAATTTCAATGATAATATTTTTTTTTTTAAATTTAAAAAATTAATCATCATCTTCAAAATGTAAGTTCTTTATTTGATGTTGTTTTTATTGGAGATAAAAATATGAGTTTATTTGAATATTTCAATTACGTATTTGATGAAAATCTAGATTTTGTTGAAGATGATAGTTAATTTTATAAGTTTTGTTTGCAGATGATGAATTTCACGAGTTTATGTAAAAAATGAGTACATTGTTGATTTTTTAAGACATAAAATATTAAATCGTTATTTAAAATTAAGTAATAGATCCATTCAACAAAAAGAAAGATAACAAATTAAATTGTTATCTAAAATTAAATTAAAGGACTGCAAGAGATATTTTGATTACTATATATTAGTCTTTTCTTTGGTGATTATTTTATTAGTGTTTTTCATGAGTAAATTTAATCTCAAAAATTATTTCTTAATGAATATGTTTGATAATATTCAAATTCATATACCATTTAAATTTTTTGATAGTTTTAGAACAAAATTATGGAGAGTTCTTATGTGCACCATTTTTATAAGTGGTCGTACCGTCGAAAATACTAACGACAATCAACAATACTTTTCAGAAGTATTAACTCATAGTCCTCTTCATTTTTATGAATAAAAGTATAACATTATTTATATCGATTTATTACGCGAACATATTTATTTTTATTTATTTTAATCAAACAAGTATCATTTAAATCACCATTTTAATCATAAAAATAAAACAACCATTAATATCCACTTTTAAGAGACAATATAATATATGTAATCTTTAGAGTTTTAATTATTTTTTAAATTGATGCACAATGGAACATGATCAATATTAAAAGTTACACAAAATTAATAGCATCCTACATTTTGAAGAACTAAAATGAAGTCTAATAAAAGTAACTCATGGCATTTGTAAGTTATGAATGAATACTGGTTTAGGTGCTTTTGTTTTATGTTTTTGGTCTTAAGATAGACCGATAAATATTACTTCAAATTCTCACATAGAAATGCAAAATTTTAAATTCAAACTTTAAACAAAATGTTGAATATTTTTCTTATATGTAAAAACCTTTCAACTCAAGTACAAAATACACAATCCTTTTACAATTTATTACCTTACGAGTACACCACCATCACAATATGCACCAATTGTTTGTTTCTCCTCTTCATTATCATTATTATTATCATTATCATTATTTCCATCCCCTTATCTTAGAAGTCAACATGCACATCCAAACATTAGTCATTGCCAAATTAAGAATGTGATATTTAATAATCATAAAACAAAATGATTTCTAATTAGAATATGATATTTAAATGTTAGTTTTGGTGACTAGAATACATGATTGCCTATTCTTTTATGATCGTGCGTCCGAGAAGAAATATATAATTGAAAAATGTTTCTAACCTTTTTCTTTTTGTTTTGTTTTTTAAATATCCAACATGGCACCTGTCTATTGGAGTATATAGATATAGAATGAGCTACGTTCACTCAACTATTTTGTAAAATAAAGACATTGTGAGAAGTTTTTTTTTTTTGGACAAAATATTGCGGGAAGATCAATTTACAATTTAACAATGTACTTTTAAAGTGTTACGGCAATGCAATGACTTTCGCTATCAATATCTTATAGTTGAACCATACAAAGGTAAGAATATTTATATAAAATTCCCAATGCATGCATATGTACTACCCCTAAAATATACTTATAACCGTTGTGTTGCTCAATTGCTTACATCTCTACGACATAGAGTACATTTTCTTCATTGAAAGTAAAAAGATTGGCAAGTTCTTTATCTTCACGTCACAATATATATTTTATACAATCAATTGTGTTTCCTTGTTTCTAACTTCTAAGGAATCCGCAACTTTGCTTGTCAAATGCTTTTCAAAATCACAATCCATATGACAATGAAATGCTAATTTCTTTGTATATATATTGAGAAAAATCACAGATAATTATCTCATTAATGGTAATTAGAGTAATGCTAATACACTTCTACATATAACAACAATTGATAGAAAATAAAAAATGAGACCAACACAATTTCTAACCTAAAAAACTTCTCTTAAATAAAAATTAGGGCTATGCAAAAAATTCGGTTATAAGGCTCAAATCCAAAATCGAATTCAAATCCATTTTAAATATCCGGTTAAAATTATATGGTTATAATCTGATTTATTTATAAACCAGTTAGATAACCACTTATGTTTTATATTTGGATTTGGTTTTTATCCACTGCCAATATTTTGTTAATTTTGAGATTTTTTTTTTGAAAAAATTTTGACATTTATTTTTTTTTGAAAAAATATAAAAAAAAACTAAAAAACTTTTTTTTTCTCAGAAAAATTTTAAATCGAATTTTTTCTCAAAAAATTTGATGAGAACTTTTTTTAAAATTTATTGAAAAAATCGATTTTTTTTAAATAACTGATTTTTAAACTATGAATAAATGATTTTTTAAAAAATAAATATTACAAAATAATCAAACTTTAACCAATTTTGATAAAAAAAAATTGATTTTAAAATTAAAATTTTCAAAACTGGTTGTTTAGTTATAAATCGATTATTTAACCATTACCAATTTTACAATTGGTTTAATAACCGCTTTTAAACTAAATAATGAATTTGATTATAAATCTAAATTCATATATTGGTTTTAAAATGGATATGGTTTGGTTTTTTTTAAAAAACCAACCATGCACAACCCTAATAAAAACCATGAAATCTAGTTCAATAAACTTCTATAATAATTAACAAGTACACAGAGTCTTTCTAGTAACACTCGGGAACATCAATCAACAATGGTCATCACCAAATGGTGGAAATTAAATAAAATAACAAAAACCTTCAACTAAAGTGGATATTCCAAAATAACTATCAAATAAGTTAAACTACTAACACTATATATTAAAGTAACAAACTAAGTGGTAGATGTAACATACTAAAATTGTAGATCAAACGGAACAAGTTTGGTACACACATGTTACCACCGAAACCCAATTTTTTCTTCTTCTCCTCTTGTTACTCTGTTGTCAATTTCTTTCTTTTCTTTTTTATTCTTTTTCACTTTTTCATTGTACGGCTCTAGCTCTTTTCTTTTGCTTAGGGATTTAAATCCCTTTCCTTATTTTTTTTTTCTTTTCTTTTTCTTTAATAATAATAATAATAATAATCTCTCCCTCATGACTCAACAAAATATGTGTATATCATCTTGGGGGTGAGTCCACCCAACAAATCTCTCCCTCATGACTTAAGTGGGAAGATGCTCAACCATACCGGTCTGCTTGATACAATATATCATCTTCTACACAAGCAAGATCTTTGTCATCATATCTTAATCATTTTCATCAATATGAATCTTTTCAACAAACAAAGACTTTATTTCCAATGCATCTTGTATCCAATGATATCGCTCCTCAATATGTTTCGACTTTGCATTAAAAGTCAAATTCTTGCTGAGATGGATCACACTATGACTATCACCAAATAGCACAAAGTTGTCTTGCTTGAGGCCTAACTCATGTAGGAATTTCTTCATCCACAAGAGTTATTTGGAAGCTTCAGTTGCTACAATGTACTCGACTTCACTAGTGGATAAAGCAACATACTTTTGTAACCTTGATTGCCAAGACACAACTCCCCTACAAACATCATCATATAACCAAAAGTAGATTTTCTAGAATCAAGATCACTTGTCATATTTTCATATGTGTAACCATCCAACACATGTTCACCACCTCCATAACATAAATACACTTTAGAAGTGATTTGAGATATATGAGAATCCATTTCACTGCTTGCGAATGTTCTTTACCAAGATTAGAGAGAAATCTATTGACAACTCCAACTGCTTGAGCAATATTTGACCTTGTGTATAACATAATATACATCAAACTATCAACTGCAAATGCATAAAGAATCTTCTTCATATATTCTTTGTCTTTCTCACTTGTAGGACATTGATCATAATTCAATTTGAAATGAGTAGCAAGTGGAGTACTTACAAGTTTGCAATTGTTCATGTAAATCTCTCTAACACCTTCTCAATGTAGTTATGTCGAGACAACCTTAATTTATAATTCTTCATGTCACGCGTAATTCTCATGCACATAATTTGCTTTGTAGGACCCAAGCCTTTCATTGCAAAAGACTTGTTAAAATATTTCTTTAGAGATTGAATCTTCTTAGTGTTATGAACAACAATCAACATGTCATCCACATATAACAATAAAATAATATAATTACCATCAAAGAATTTCTTGACAAACACACACTGATCAAAAGTAAATTTACCGTACCCATACTTTCTCCATGAAATAATCAAATTTCTTGTACCATTGTCGAGGTGCTTGCTTGAGCCTATATAAGTATTTCTTCAATTTACACACAAGCTACTCTTTACCTTTGACATTGAAACCCTCTAGTTGCTCCATATAGACTTCTTCCTCCAAATCGCCATGATGGAATGTATTTTTCACAACAAGTTGTTCAACTTCTAGGTTCAAACTAGCTACTAACCCAAGCAAAACTCGAATAAAGGATATCTTCACCCTAGGTGAAAAAATTTCTTCAAAATCAACATATTTTCTCAGACTAAAAATGTTCACAACCAATCTTGCTTTGTATCTTGGTTGAGAAATGTTCTCTTATGCCTTTATCTTGTATACCCATTTTCTCTTAGTGTTTTTCTTCCCTTAGGAAAATTTACCAACTCAATGTGTGATTCTCATGCAAGAAATTCATCTATTCTTGCATGACCTTCAACCATTTTTCTTTATCAACATTTGTAATAGCTTCTTGGTAGTACTCAAGATCTCCATAATCAGTGATCATGACATACTCGTGTGGAGGACATCTTTGAGAAGGTTAATGTTCTCTAGCAGATCTTCTCAACTCAAATTCAACTGGTGGCTCAACTGAAACCTGCTAATCATAGCGAGGTACATGACCATCAGTTACATTCTCATCATCTTCTTGTACATCTCCCTCATAAAAAAAATAAATTCTACAAGGGGTTTAGGCGTAACGTCAATGTTTATGGAATTTGATTTATGTTTCTCAACTTTATCAAAATCTTCCATAGTTTGGTCTTCAAGAAAAATCACATATTGACTTCTAATAATTTTATTGACAATCAAATCCCACAATCTATAGTCAAATTATTCACCACCATAACCGAAGAACACACACGATTTGGATTTACTATCAAGCTTGGACTTTTCATCTCTTGAAATGTGAACAAAACATTTGCAACCAAACACTCTCAAATGATGATAAAAGATATATTTCCCTGTCCAATCTCTATTTGGAACATCACCATTTGTTGGAACCAATAGGATTTTATACTTAGAGTTTTGATGATAAAAAAAGTATTTTACGAGAATCATATATTTGACTTCAAAGACTATGAAAGAAGATTCATATTTTTGAAGAAAATCTAAAATAAGATTTTATTTAAATTTATAATTGAAGAAAATCTAAAATAAGATTTGATTTAGATTTATAATTGAAGTAAATATAAAATAAGATTTGATTCAAATTTATAATTGAAGAAAATCTTTGACCAAGTTGAACAGAAGATATATGGTCAAAATTTGAAGAATATTTGATCAATATTTATCTACAACAAAATATGAACATAATCAATATGAAAAATTTACAAACACAATCTGAACAAAATACAAACATAATCAATATGAAGTATTTATAAACTCAATCTAAACAAAATATGTACAAAATCAATATGAACTAGATATAATTCAAGATTAAACAAGGACTAAATTGAAGCCCTAATTTGAACTATAAATAGATACTCAAGGTTGAAGAAGAAGATAATCAAAAAGAATAAAAGAGTAGAAAAACTCAAGCTCAAAATTCCAAATTCATCTTAGAGTTCAATCTGAAGAATTTATTCTATAAGTATTTTTTCTTAGAGTGTGAGAGTTATTATTATCATTATCTGCTTTGTTAGAAGCAAACACTTAAAGTTCCAATCTTTTGTATCCAACCCGATAGTAATTTAGTTCCTTCTTTAATTTGGGGTTGTTAGGTTGTTAGAAGAAGAGTTGGCTTGTAGGGTCAAAGTAGTTAGTTCCTCAAAAGTCTGGGGTTTGTCAGGATGTTTGGGAAGACTCACTTCGAGGGTCAGGTGCTTTGAAATTCAAGATATTTGAATTAGTGGATTAAATCCTTCTAAATGAGGGGACTGAATGTAGCCAAGTTAATGTCAAATTATTTATGCTTTCATTGCTTGCTGCCATAGAAATCAAATTGCTTCTTATCTAAGTAATTCATAAAAACCAACCATCCTTAATCAAATTAGCAAACTGTTATTAACTTTGGCAAATACAATTCAATTCCCCTTTTCGTATTTTCACCTTCAATTGGCATAAGAACTCAATCTCAAGGCTGAGCACTTTACAATGTTTCAGGAAATATCCAATGGTTCTATATGTCTGGATTTAGTGAAGAAGTTGTTGGAGGAAACATCAATAGACCACCTCTATTTGATGAAGACCATTTTGAGTACTGGAATGACATGTTGAGAAATTTCTTTATTTCACAAGATCATGAACTTTGGGACTTGGTGAAAGATGGTTATTTCCAAGAAAGGAGACGGATGCTGATCAGAAGAAGATGTACAAGATGCATCATACGTCTAGAACATTCATGATAAATGCAATCACCTTCAAGGAGTTTCACAAGTGCACCAACAAGGAGATAACAAATAGTATTTATGATAGCCTGAATCTGACATATGAAGGAAACAAGCAAGTTCAAGAAGCAAAGGCAAACCTCCTAATAAAAACAATATGGGTTGTTCAAGATGAAAGAAGATGAAGATATTGAAACAATGTTTTTCAAATTCCAAACTCTAGTCTTAGGATTAAAGATACTTGAGAAGAGTTATACTATTGTTGATTATGTGAAGAAAATCCTTAGAAGTTTGACAAGTAAGTGGATAGCTATGATCAATGCCATTTAGAAAGTAAAGGATTTGAGTACTCTTAAGCTAGAATAATTAATCATTTATCTCATATCACATGAAATTGAACTTGTAGAGGATGAACCTAAGAAGAAGCAACAAACCTTGGCTTTGAAATCCAAATAGAAGAAAGTTCTGAAGGCAACATCAGAATTAGATGATCATATTGGAGACTCAGATGAAGAAGAAATGGCGTTTATATTAAAAAAAAAAAGAGAATACGGCATAACAAAAAGAAAAAATTTCCCCAAAGATATTCCAGGAAATCCAGTAGAGGAAATGATGATATATATGACAAGAAAAACCTCATCTACTATGGATGTAATGAACTTGGACATATTGGGTTAGAATATCCAAATATGGAGAAAGGGAAACATCAAAGAAAATATTCTAGACCTAAGAAGAAGAGTTTATTCGCTATATGAAATGGTTATGATGAATCCTCTGATGATGAAGAACACGTAGATTTGGCTATGATGGTTCATACAAACTCTACCTCTAGAACCAAAAACAATTTCTAATTTTTGAAGTGAATCAATAGATGAAAATATTGAGGTATTTTTTTGACTATGTTCGATCTGATTTAATTAATGCTATAAATGATTTTTTAAGTAAGAATCAAAAATTGTTTTTAAAACTGAAAACACTTACGAAAGAAAATGCAAACTTAACTGAAAGAGTTAATGTTTTAAATAATCAAGTTGTTGAATTTAAAACAAAAAATGCAAATCTGAAAACATATATTACTGAACTTAAAACATAAAATAGAAATATAAATACTGATATTGCTGAAGTTAAAGATAAAACCTTGAAAGATATCCATGTTGAAAATACCACATGTAATTCAAATAAGGATGAAGAAGTATTCTAAGATTTTCTAGATAATGGTATGGAAAGAAGTAAGTATGCATTTATGATTTATGGTGCTAGTTGAAATGGTAAAAGAGAGGTATAGGATTTGAAGAAAATAACTAAACCTAAACCTATTTACTATGATTTGTTGTGTATTATTTGTTTTAAGAAATGCCACTCAAAATTATCTTTTCCCATGTTAAACACAAGGAAATACAAGAAACCTTTCAAGACTAACAAATAAGGACCCAATTAGATTTGGGTACCAAAAGACAACATTGTTTATGTTGTAGATGTTTTAAGCAACCAAATTGAAACACCAATTATGGTGCCTCGCCAATGGATGCTTGCAATATATGAAGGAAAAAAGGTTTATGTTCCAAGACCTAACAAACATAAGTCAACTAACTTAAGCGGGAGAAGGATTGGTTAACATAGTACTTATCAGAACCAAAACCATATGATGAACTAGAAATATCAGAATAATCTGGAGTATCAATAGAGTCAAAACTTGAAGAGAAATCACATATATCAACAAAATTAAAATTTCCAAAGAAATCATCGATATCAACAGAACTGGAACTACAGAAGAATCATAATTACCATCAGTTCCAAAATTACAAGAGGAACTTGATACATCAACAAAAACAGAAGTGTTAGACTAACAATCAAAAGCAAGAGAATTCAATGAACACTCCAATCAAATTCATCAAGACTACAAACCTGGATGGGAATTCAAATCCTTTCATCTAGACCCTATAATTAGAGAATATGCAAATTCAGAATCTGAAAACCAGAAAACAAGAAATAAGAGGGATTTCATAGTGAAACTAGAACTATTGACATATAAGTTATATCTTTCTTTAAATTTTATTATTGTTTGATATTATGTTTAATATGGTAATGAGAAGCTTGATCTTAAAAATCTAATCTAGATAAGTATTTCGCAGGCTCTCAAAAATTTAGAGGAACCAAGATAATCACAAAATTTGAACATTTTAGCAGAAACATAATAAAAGTATGTTTCCTCAAAAACAAGCATAAACCACTCAAAAAAAAATTGGTTTACTAAAACCAGATGAGCTGATGCAAACAAACCAAAAGAACTTGAAAAATCGGATAATACAAGCAAATGAAAAGAAAATGAAATATCTTTAGATGATGAATCTGATCAATTTAGAAACAGTCCAGATAAGTCAAAAGGAAGATCTGGACGGAAGTACAAGTCATATCATCCTGAAACTCTAATAATTCGATGGGCAAGTGATCACTAAAAGATACCACTTTGTTTGGCTTACTCTCATCAATTGAACCTACCTCTATTAATGAAGCATTGAAAAAAGATGGATGGATTTAAGAGGAATATTGTTTAGGTTCTAGCACTTAGACCAAAGAAGAATATTATTGGAACGAATTTGATTTTCAGAAACAAGCTAAATGAAAAAGGTGAAGTGGTCAGAAACAAGGCAAAACATGTCGAACAAGGCTGTAGTCAGAAAAAAGGCACAACATGTCGCACCTAGGGCATGGTATGATAGACTTAGTAACTTCTTGCTTAAAAATAACTTTGAAAGATGACAAATAGATAATACAACTTTTTAGAAAATCAATAGGATATGACATTTTTATTTTCAAATTTATGTTGATGACATTATTTTTGGATCTACTAATGACACTCTTTGCTAAAAAAATTCTAAACTGATGCACCATGAATTTCAAATGAGTATGATTGTATAACTTAAATTCTTATTAGGGATACAAATCCAACAAAGTAAAAAATGTGTATATATTCATCAAAATAAATATACAAAAGATGAGTGATTAGAAACCTATGGCTACACCAACGCACCCTACTTCTTCACTTGGAAAAAATGATTTAGGTCAAAAAGTTGACCAAAAAACCTATAGAGGAATGATAGGATCCCTACTTTACCTTACAGCTTCCAAACCTTAAATCATGTTTAGTGTATGTGTATATGCAAGATTTCAAGTTGACCATAGGGAATTGCATTTAACTGGTGTTAAGTGAATCGTTAGATACCTAAAAGCACTACCAACCTTATCTTGCTCTAAAAGAAATCTCTTAAGTACAAATTGAGTGGGTTATGTGACTTTAATTATAATGAAGATGAACTTGAGAGAAGAACACTAGTGGCAAGTGCACTTATCTAGGTGACAACTTAATATCTTGTTCAAGTAAGAGATAAAATACCATTGCAATGTCGACAATAGAGGTTGAGTAGCTTTCAGTTGTTGGAGGCAGTTCTCAACAAATTTGGATGAAATGTCAACTAGAAGTCTACAAAATCCTAGAAACCAACATTCCAATCTATTGTGATTACACTTCTACCATTTGTCTAATAAAAAATCCTATCCTACATTCTAGAGCTAAACATATAGATATCAAACACCTATTCATTAGATAATTTTTTCAAAAAAGGGTACTAAACATTCAATTTATCGACACTGCACACCAATGGACTAACATATTCACCAAACCACTATCTGAAGATACGTTTGACTTTATCAAGAAAAACTTAAACCTACCTAATTGATGTTGTGATAACTTTAGAGTAGTTTAGCTTTACATTAGTTTTTATATTTTCTTGAAATATATTATATTCATATTATTAAAAAAATGGGGAAAAAAAAGAGAAAAGAAAAAAAGTTTCACTTTCAAGTCTTTTTGCTGATGACAAAACGGGGAGAAATATATTTGATAAAGTGGGGAGAAATTGATACTTAAAGGGAGCCCAAGTTTTGTCATCATAAAAAATGAGGAGATTTTTAGAATCAAGTTGATTTTATACTTAAATTTTGATGATAACAAAAGTATTTTATGAGACCAATATATTTGACTTCCAAGAGTATGAACGAAGATACATGTTTTTGAAGAAAATCTAAAATAAGATTTGATTCAAATTTATAATTGAAGAAAATCTAAAATAAAATTTGATTCAAATTTATAATTGAAGCAAATCTAAGAGCAGTCATCAATAAAAGTAACAAAATATGATACACCACCAAGAGATTTATTATCTATCATACAAACATCAGTATGAACTAAATCAATAATATTTTTCCTTATATGGGGACCGATATTATGAAAATAAACTATATGTTTATCCATCAAAATAATTAGTGCAAGTTTTTAAAGACATACATTTCACATGAAGAAAAATTTTCTTCGCAAGTATGTTGAGTCATTTCTCCCTCAAGTGACCAAGGCACATATGCCATAAATCAAAAGAAGCATCTTTAGTTGAAGCTTGCAACTAGTCCCAGTTTCAACCCAAACATCTTTCACGCTGATGATTTTACATACTCCTTCATCTCCCATTTCTACCGTGCCAAAATCACCAACATTGCAAGATGAGAAGAAATCACACCTTGGAGTTACATGATATGAGGCACCCAAATCAATAATCCAAGCCGAATCCTGACATGCAAGGTTTATGGAATTATCAACAAAAACAATGCAAACATCACTAACAAATGCAACTATTGTTGTATCTTTATCATTTTTCTTCTCTTTGTCTTCATCTCTTTCAATTGATTGATGTCTAACCAATGTAGCATATCACTTATTTTCTATCCCTCGATTTGCTACGACTTTTAGAGTTTTCGCGTCTATGGAAGTGTCCAAATTTACTTCTCCCCCGTGACTCTATAACTAGTGCTTCTGAATTTGAGTAAGAACCATTCAAACCACATTTCTTTCTTCGAGATTCTTCATTCAACATGCTCTTTTTAATTATTGACATTTTTAACTTTCCACTTGGAGCTGAATTGGTCAATTTCACAAGAACTTCCCAATTATTAGACAAAGAACTCAACAATAACAAAGCTTGCAACTCATCATCTAATTTAATATATGACGTTGTCAACTGATTCACTGTATTATGAAAAATACGCATATGCTTTGCCATTGAAACCTATCTTTGTATTTCATATTCACTAGTTTTCGAATCAAGAATACTTTATTTCGCACATTCTTTCATTCATACAATTCTTTTAATTTCTCCCACATCTTGTTAGATCCTATTTCAATTTGAACATGTGGATCATACAAATCTTTACTGTTTGGCAGGATCCACTTCAATCCCATTTTTAGAGATCACATGTCACAAAACTTTGCCTTGTTCAACAATAAAATGACATTTTTCGTAATTCAGCACAAGGTTAGTTTTAGTACATCTATGCAAAACTCTATCTAAATTGTTCAAGCATGCATCAAATTAGGAACTATACACAGTAAAATCATCCATGAAAACTTCAATACAGTTTTCTATCAAGTCAGAGAAAATACTAATCATGCAGCGTTGGAAAGTGCCAGGAGCATTGCATAGGCCAAAGGGCATCCTCCTATAGGAAAATGTGCCAAAAGGACAAGTGAACGTAGTCTTTTTTTGGTCCTCTGGTGCAATATGGATCTAAAAATAATCAGAAAAACCATCAAGAAAAAAATAATGTGACTTACCAGCCACCTGTTCAAGCATCTGATCAATGAATGGTAAAGGAAAATGATCTTTTCAAGTTGCCTAGTTTAGTCTCTTGTAATCGATGCATACCCTCTAGCTGTTCTGCACTCGTGTAAGGATAAGTTCATTATTTTCATTTTTAACCACTGTGAGTCCAATTTTCTTTTGGACTACCTGCATCGGACTCATCCATTGACTATCAGAGATAGGGTATATAATGTCTGCTTGCAAGAGCTTGGTCACTTCTTTTTTTACAACATCCAAAGTTAATGGGCTAAGTCGCCTTTGGGGCTGCCTGACTGATTTTACCCCATCCTCTAGTAGTATCCTATGCATACACCTGGATGGGCTAATACCAGGAATATCAGCCAAGGTCCATCCGATTGCCTTCCTATGTTTTCTCAAAATCTGCAACAACTTCTCTTCATATTCATCTTCAAGTTTGGCTGAAATAATCACATGTAACTTGCCACTTCCTTCTAAATAAGCATATTTCAAAATTTCAGGAAGTGGTTTAAGCTTTATAGTCGGTGGTTGTTCAATGGAAGGTACAACACTAGTGGCCGAAGCTAAGTCTGCAAAATCAATTATGTTAGTAGAAATATCGATATTAGTACAATGATCAACTTGCAAAGCAGCTTCGATCTTAGCACACACAAAGCACAATTAAGTATCTGTACAGAATTCACAAGTATAAGTATCATCAAAACCAGACAATGAAGGAAAATCAGTGGAAAACATATTGGGGTAAGTGTCATCAACCAAATCAGCAAGCAATTCAATTTGAAAAATAGAATGCTCTTCCACGAGGCGTTTCATAGCATCAAAGATGTTAAATTTTACAATGTTATCACCAAATTCCATGGATAGAGTTCCAGCATGCATTATCAATTTTTGTTCTAGCAGTTTTCAAGAATGGTCTGCCTAAGATGATAGGCGCCTTGTTGGACTTATTTTCTCCCTCCATGTCTAGAATGTAAAAATCTGCATAAAATATCAATCCATTAACTCGAACAAGTACATCCTCCACAAGTCCAGCGGGACGAGTATTGCTCCTGTTCGCGAATTGAATGATAACACTTGTACTTTGTAAAGGTCCTAGAGCAAGAGAGTTAAAAATAGATGTAGGCATAACATTAATGGAAGCTCCTAAATCTAACATAGCATTTTCAAAATGACTATTGCCTATGGTGCATGGAATGGTAAAAGTTCTTGGATCTTTGCATTTATAAGGCATGGGCTGAATGAAGGCTGAAACATTTCACCCTATGTTTACTCTTTCATTACCTTTTAACCATCTCTTGTTTGTGAACAAATCTTTTAGAAATTTTGCATATCTTGGAATCTGTTTAATTGCTTCAAGAAGGGGAATGTTCATTTCCACATTCCTAAATGTATCCAGGATCTCGTTGTCCCTATCTGCCTCATCCATTTTCTTATTATTCACTGCCCTTTGAGGAAAAGGAAGTGGTATATTTTGCTCAACATCAACAGTTTTAGATGTCGAAGTATCCTAAGCAACCTTGTTATTTTTCACTACAGTTTCAGGTACCTTTGGTATTTCAACACCTTTCCCATACCTCAATGTAACTGAACTGACATTGGGAGCATTTGGATTTACTAGTGACTATTCAGGAAATTGGTTTGACTTCTGAGTCTGCAATTGATTGATTGAAGTGGCTAGCTGACCAATGTTTGTTTCCAAATTTTGAATGGTGGAATCTGTTCTTTGTTGAAATTGGAGATTTTGGACAGCCATTTGTTTAACAAGGTCCTCTAACGAAGGTGCATTGTTTTGTTGTTGAAGAATATTTTATTGTTGCTGCCTAGGTTACCGTTGTGCAGATGAATTCCCCCATCTAAAGTTGGGAAGGTTTCTCCAACCAGGATTGTACCTATTAGATGATAGATCATAGTTGGCTTGAGGATTTTATATATTTGCTGCATACGCTTGAGGAGCATTCGCAATTGGATCTTCCTGCAATGTAGGACATGAATCTGAAAGATGTTCTAGAGAAGTGCAAATACCACATACAATTGCTTGGGTTTTACCTATTGCCAAGTTTTTTACTAAAGATGTAAGCTCATCAAGTTTTCCTTCTAAATTCATGTGCGAAGAAGCTTAATTTCATTCACACCCTTTGTCAACACTATTGAATTGCTTCTAGTTGTAAACTGCTGAGAATTAATGGACATGTTCTCAATCAAACCCTTACCGCTTCTGGGGTCTTATCGAAAAGTGTTCCCCCAGTAGCAGCATCCAAAATGCTTCTATCCATAGATAGCAAGCCTTCATAAAAATATTGGATGAGCAATTGTTCAGAAATCTGGTGATTAGGACAACTTGACACTAATTTCTTGAATCTCTCCCAATACTTATGTAATGATTCCCTGTCAATCTGTCGGATGCCACATATTTCTTTTCTGATTGATGCAGCTCTTGAGGGAAGGAAGAATTTTTCTAGAAACAATAACTTGAGATCATTCCAACTTGTAATAGAACCTCGTTGAAGGTAGTATAACTAGTCCTTGGCAGCATCTTGGAGTGAAAATGGGAAGGCTCTTAGCTTAATGTGGTCTTCTGTGACTCCTTGAGGCTTCATGGTAGAACACACAATATGGAATTCCTTCAAGTGTTTGTGGAGTCCTCACCTGCAACACCACTAAACTTTGGAAGCAAGTGTATTAAACCAGATGTAAGTTCAAATGGTACAGTAACTTCAGGATATGTGATACATAATGCATTATAATTGACATTAGGTGCAGCAAGTTGTCTTAAGGTTATATTATTCGCATCATCCATATTTTCCAACAAGTTGTCAATTTTAGTATGTGACTCTAACTCGTTAACACTAACAGCTCTATTAAGTCTACAACGTAAATGAAATGTCCTATCTATTTCATGTTCAAGAGAATGAAAATTCACATAACTAGCCCTAGTCATGCATCATCATAACAATGCAATACAAAATAACAATTCTGAAAATTCAAATGATGTTCCGAATGCTAAAATTGAAGTGAAAAATCGAAAACCCTATCAAATAAAATCCAAAAAATATAAAAATACCACCAAAAATTTCTAAAAATCAAATAAAGGCAACACAATTTTTTTTGGAATTTTTGGAGAATATGAAAAATTCAAACAATTCAGAAAAGGGTCTAAACGAAGGAATTTGAGATTTTGACCGTCATTTATGTATAAGAAATTATACAAAGTCCTGTTCCTTATTTTTTCTGATTTACTAGCGAAATTTTGGAGCAATCCGAGACAGTAGCCTAAAAACATGGTTAATATTATTATCAAAGAGTCCCCGACAACGGCGCCAATTTGATCTGCTGTCGCACACGGTCAAATACAATTGATAAAATGTAAATAGAAGTGATAACCCGAATCGTTTCGCAAGGACTTCTTATATAGTAATAATAACCGAATTGAAAATTGAAATTAAAAATGGACTTTTTTGGACTTTTGATTTAACAGATGAGCAAAACGATTAATCCACTTATTCGAGTTTCAGACCTATCACATATTCTATCAATGAGTTTAATTTCTAATTTGAAATTCTATCCTTAGTTGACTATAGAATTGATCAAACAAACGTAATCAATCCTATGTGTATTTGGTTTCTTTGATTGGATTAAGCATCACAATCATCAAAATATTATAATTAACGATCAAGTATCCCAAAATTATAATTCAATTAAATTAGAAACCGAAACCAAATTATGTCAAATAAATTTAATCAATCCTATTGAAATTCAATTTAAGCAATCAAAATATCAATATAATCAAATAAACAAGAATAGAATCATGAATAGAAATTGACAGTGTAACCTGAATCTCAAGGTGTTGATGAAATTCTGAACTCGTGGATTAATCTTATAAAATTAGTCTTCCATGAAATTAAAATAAAACTGTTTATTTCTTGTAGTAATTTGAATCATAATTTTTCCTTCCTTAGAAAATAAATAAAATTGTCAATATATAGTACTTGATATTGGGCTTAGGGTTTAATAACAAGTGGCCCGCTAATTAAAATTATTACAAAAATCCAAATTAATAAATTTGCAATTGAGGCTGAGTACAGTTCGGAATTGATCTTTTCTTCCAACATAAAAGTTGTAGCTCAGATTTTTATCTTTCCAACGCCTGCTCATATGTGCCAATCCGATATCTGGAGCTCAAGTTATGACATACAGAGCGAGAAAGAGTTAAAATGCAAATAATAAAATTATAATTCAAATTCGACTCAAAGTTTAGAAACAAGCTAAATATATTAATCTAAGTTATAAAGAGCTTTTAAAATACCAAACTAAAAAGCTAAAAACATAAACATATGCCCAAATGCTATGATCAACGATCCTTGCACCTTATAAATCTAATATTGTTGTTTCCTTTAGGAGCTAAAATGCCGACATCTACTATTCCATCAAAGAGCCTATTTGTTGTCGTAAGCCCTTCTAGTTCATCTACATCATCTAATATTGAATCGCCCATTAATTGTGTCCCGAGAATGGTCTATTATAGATTATCATTTCTATCTTAAGGAAGTTCAGTTGATCGATCTAGGTCAATTTCGCCTCTCTTCGGGAAGCATATCAAATGAGAGGATTAAATGGTTAAATATTGATCACACAACCATACATAAATGGTCAAGATTAAAGAAAAAAAATCATGTGATTATTTTAAGTGATAATCTACCACCATGAGTAGAGCTTTGTTTGGACTAGGGATGGCCACGACCACCCCAAATTCCCAACAATTTTTTTTTAATCAATAAAAAGAAATTATAAATTATAAATTTAATAAAAAATGCAATATATATTTCAATTTAAATTATAATTATATGTTTTGAGTACCAATAACTTGATAGACTAAACAATGTAAATGAAAACTATTAAATTGATTTTACTTTTTAGTGTTTATGTTCAAATTGAACTTTATCAAATAAATACAATTTATATTGATTTGAATATAATTTCACTATAATTTATAAATTTAATGAATGATATCTTAATATAACTATTATATTTATTTCACACTATATCATTGATACTTTAAAAGATTGTGTTGAGTTTAAGTATTTTTTTGAAATAAATAGATAAGTGATTTTTAATTATTTATATATTATTATTTTTTATTACAGTTTTAGTATTCATCGTAAAAATGTTTATGCAAATATTTTAATAGTATAAAATTTAGTATTTTATCTAAAAAAAAAATCTAGTGTGTTAAAATCTAGTCTGACTCAAACTTATCAAGGTATTTAGGATTAGTTGAGGAACATTCTCAAACAAAGAGGCCATTGATATCAAAGGGCGGTATCAGACATAAATATTAGCAGGGGACGACTGTTATATATTAAATAAAAGTTTCATCGAACAAATATGTAAACTTTTTAGACGTTAGCTTATGAGTTTTATGGATATAATTAATTAATTTGTCTTCACTTAAGTTTTATTATAAAACATAAAGAATATTCATCTTAAATTTAATTCACTTTTTTCTCAAAATAAATGTTTATTTACGGGAATATATAGGTTAATTGAGTATTAAAAAATCTATAATAATAATAATAAGGTTCAATTGCTCATGTGGTCCTTTAATAACACTTTAGATATTTATCGTTTTTTTCTTTCAATTTTATCTTTTATTTCATTTTATTATAAAAATTAAAAATAATAAAAATATGAGTTATAAATTTGATGAAATTTAGATAATGAATTTTATGAGTTTTGTTTGAAAATTTTGATGAATTTTTGTTAAAAAAATAATAACATTGTTAACATTTTAAAATATAAAAAAATAAATTATTTATTTAAAATTAACTAAATGACTAAATCAATATATATATATATATATATATATATATATATATATATATATATTAAATTAAAAGACCTGTAAGAGCAATTATACTAAATAATAATAAATAATTAATCATTATTGTTATTATTATTTATTCTCACACAATATTATCAATTGGCAGCAGTCTTCTTATTTTTACAAGTTCGGCGGTGGTTGTGCAAGATTGGGTTCAAGAAAAGTGATGTTGTCATACCCAGAAATACAAGATAGGGTAACGCTGATTATGTCGCTATCATATCATATTTTGTAGTGTGTTTTATATGTTATCATGTCTCTAGCTTATTCTGCAAATCGAATGAGTCATAAGGGTTTGATCCAATCAGGCTAGAGGTGAACGGGTAAGTATTAAATAATACATTTGTAATATATTATACCAAATAATACAAATATTAATTGGCATTACTTAAATGAGTTTACATTTCATCCGAGAGGTGCAGGTGCTACCCAGTTGCGCTTCCTAGTTATCATGCTTCCTAGCAATCATAATTTCATAAAAATAAAAATCATAAATAACTATCACTTGGATATGCCAAAGTAGTTCCACTGAGCAATATATAGAGTAAGATCACTGACAATTTAGTTTTCTTAAGTTAATTAACTAAAATAATGTACAGGGAGTATAATATAAAAATCTCCAGAGCCTTCAGACGTATTATCTGCTACTTGGAGTTTTTTCATTTAATTTCAGTTAGGTTCACTGCCTGTCCTACTATCCAAGTTCCCATGTTTGCCATCTGCAATAATATTTTTACAATTTAATGATCATATCTGCATTGATGACAAAAAAACAACCGTTACTATCGATAATTGTTTCTACATCTTAAATCAATTTAAGGATCTCATACATGATGGAAAGGCAAGAAAGCAACCATTGACCTATTTGTTGCAACTTGCAAGGATAAGATAAAGAACCATGGCATGTGTGTTAGATATAAGCGAGATATGATATGAACCTAAAAACCTCTAATATTTTATCATATACAATATTTACTACAAACCACATAGTATTATGTTAGTTATCCTACCCTACGTTTGAAATGATTCCGACATAGGTACCATATGATAAAATTTACATGCAAATAACATTGCATAAAAATTATAAAATTAACTTTTAATATATCTTTTCCATTATTTATAAATTAATCTATGAAGTCAATGGCGGACAGTGGTATGAAAGAAACTCATATCATATACCTAAAAACTAAAAATACGAGAATTCACACCATTAAAGTCATATATTCAAACCCAATATAAAGCAAATACATCCTCTTTTTACAATGAGTGTCACTTTAAAAGAAAAAATTATTTAAAAAATGAATGTCATTTTAAATTTTCAATTTTCAATGTAACTTTAATTATTTTTTCCAATTGTATCCTTCAATTATTAATACTACTTCACATTTATGATAGTAGAAAACTCACCAATAGAGAATAAGGGTTTTCAATAAAATGACTATTATTTTTCTTCTATTCATTGTATTTCTTAATACATTTGCAAAAATCTTAAACGATATCCATTTAAAACCAGAGGGAGTAACTTTTAGCCTCCAAGGTCCGTTAGCTCATCCTGTCATCCAAATATTTAAATAAATACATGTCATCCTTGAATGGAATCACTATCTCCAAGGTGAGGATGAATGCCAAAAAGTCAAAGAAATTGCTTAAAGTTTGACAATGGAAGGTGGAAGATAAAGTTCTTTCATAGGAGAAGAAATGAGAAGACAGGGACATATAACAGTGTCATTCAAAATTTATTTAAGGGTGAAATGACCAAAAAGACCAAGGTGAGGATAAATGCCAAAAAGTCAGAGAAAGGGTTGCCAAAAAGTTGCACAATGTGAAGAGAGGAGATGAAGTTCTTCATAGGAGAAGAAATGTGAAGACAGAAGGCACCTGTAACATTGTCATTAAAATTTAAGGATGACATGACCAAAAAGTGCAGAACAAAAAAGCACAGCTATAAGTTGCTGGAAAAATATATCTATTTTAGGTTAAATGACCAAAAAGAACAACAGCAACAATTTGAACATTACTAGTGGCACTATAGCTGCAACTCAAAACCGCAACACAATGTGGTTTTGCTTAGTACCTATGGGCTGCTACGCTGCTATGGAGTACATAGTGTATAACAAGTAATTTATACCATAGAAAACCAAACTTGTTATCAACGAACAAGTTTCAAGCAGTTGCGGCAGCACTGAAATTTAAAAGCAAAACATGGGGAAAAGATACAGTGAGAATTGTTGCAATAGAAGAAGATTTGTAAGTAAATTGGGAGGGATGCTTGTGGGCTGTGGCATTGCATTGGAGACCAAGTACTGAACTGGAACTTACGATAAACGTCTTCCTAACTGTCACTGTTGATTGTCTAAGATGCCATGAGCCCATGGCACGAGTCAACCACTGCACAACGAAGATTGGTATCAGGGAACAACTCTACAAGAAGTTGGTTTAGATATGAATCTAGGAGCCTGACACGAGGAACAATACACAACATTAAGTTTGTAACTACTGTTTGGACTGTCAGTATGCTAAAATCTGCTCATGGATTTGTGCTTTAAGGGTTATCATACTGATGTGACTACTGTGGCATTGCATTGGAGACCATGTCCATATCAAAGTCAATGTCACAATACATATGGAACATTTTATGAAGATGATGCATTGCACAACTTTACTTTGAGTGTCCTTTAGACAGCTCATGTATGCATCAATGCCCTTATGCCCTATGTATTGCCAAAGAAAAGACTACAATAAAGGTCTGCATTGATGTATGACAATTTCTGATGTGAGTGGATATATAATGGTGCAAGAATATGGTGCTGTAGTGATGGGGGTCTGTTTTTTCTCTACTTGATCGTGGATTTTGTAACAAAGGGGATCAAGATTTTGATGCAGTATTCAATTAATCAAAATCAAAAATATCATATTTGCTTTTGGTTAGGCTACTGTGCATGGGATGTTGAAAGAAAAAGAAAACTGCAAAATGGATTTGGAAGCTATGTTTTTGCGGTGCATTTGAAGGGGGAGAAGGAAAACACAGTAAAAGAAGTACTTAGCTGAGAATGAGGATGAGTTGACAACATTGTTGAGACTTATAAACCATTGATGGACCAAATACATCAACTTTTGTTGACCAAATTATAAACCAATTGTCTCATATAAAAAAGACCTGATGTAGTACTATTTTCCTAACCCAGCAGCCTCCCTAAGGACAAAAGTTGCACTAACAAGTAACAAGCAAGATAGGATAAGCTACAAGGATAAAATATCCTTTCATATTGACTCAATAAATAATTAAATACTGATTTAATGTAGGATAGTGTTTCTCGATAGAAACTATCAACTCAAAAATCCTGGTTGCTAGGAAACCTATTGGCAAGGGAACGTGCATTGCAATCACATTTCCTTCTTTCTATTCAATGAATTTAAAAGTACTGTTGAATTTCCTTTTCCTCCATGACATTTAAAGAAAGCTCCCCTTGTAGAAAATTGGATTCCCAGACAAAGAATTCCAATTACCAAAACCTGAACAAAAGTTTCTGAAAACCTATTGGAACTTAACAAAAAGCAAGAAGCATTTTAAGTGAGACACCAAATTACCAGAGTTAAATAAAAGGACACCACATACCAATAGCTTAATAAATCTGCACACATTTCTGTTCCATCTCTTATCTGCTCTCAACATAAATAAGTAAAGACATGAAACATGAAAACTAGAGGAGTTGAATGAATTACTTTGTTATCATTCAAATTATTTAAAATAGAATAGAACCTCAATTTATTTTCACTCCATATCACTTTTTGCTTCATATTGAGGATCACACTAACTACCTAACTGTTCTCTAATCATTTTATTATTTCATTTGATTCCCAATAATGGAATGAAAAAATTGTTTTTTTTATATCATACAACCAAACAATGATAAAAATGAATTGAATCAATTAATTCTATTGTGATCGGCCAACAGAATAGAACATCAACCTAATGGAGTGAGATACTCTTTTATTTATATTTTCTGAATCCAAACAAAGCTATAGTTTCAACTTTCAATGATAAAAATGTATGGTTAATTGTTATCCTTTTACATTAGAAATTATAAAAAGGGGGAGAAAAAGAGAAAATTTACCTTCCTAAGTGGATGGTGAAATTGGGGCATGAATGGTGCTGTAAATTTTGGAGAGACGACCAATTTGGGGTTTGGATCGAGGAGGTTTCTTTTTAAGACCAAAAACCTCTTGAACCAAAGGCACATGAACAAGTACCAGTTTCCATGCCAATAACCAACCTACACATACAAATTACTTGTGAGTTTGAAGTAAACATGATGAATTGAACAAGAAAGAAATAGATTTTACCTACCTAGAGTGATTAATGAGAGAACGAAGACTATGGCTAGGAGGGGTCGAAGAAAGACGATAAGAGTGTGTTCCCAAATTGACAACGATTCCATCTCTACCCAACCCAACTCCACTTCGACCTCCACCTGAGTCTATTGTACTCCCTCGTGCTTTATTATTTATAAATCAAAACTGTTTTTTCAAACATTAACAAAATTATCTATATTTATAGAAACCAAAATTAAAAAGTTAAATAACTTTTTAGTTCACATAAAATTCCACTATTTTATTTTTATTCTTATAAATTTTTTTATTATTCTTTAATTATTAAAAAAAATTCATTTTCACTTTAAGTTTTTAATTTTATATCAATTACTATTTTTAAAATTTTGAATTACTTTTTGTAGTGATACTCGAGACAATGTAAAATAAGTAAAAATTTAATAAAAAAAATATAAAATGTTAAATATAAACTGCCTAAAATATTTATATTCAATTTATCATTTGATTAAATTTTTTATATTTTTGTATAGAACTAGTTAAATATGTCATAAATATTATTGCAAAAATCATTAAAAATAGTGAAATTTTATAGGTAATAAAAGTATATTTAACTCTTTATTAAAAGATTTAATTGCAATTTTGTTATCCTATTTTCACTTGTTTATGAAAATTGGCCCATGCATTTTGAAATGTCAAAGTTTTAGCCTTTCATTCAAAGTTTTTAATTTAAAAATAATGATATAACATATTTCAAATAACGCGGTATATAATTATGATATAAAATGATTAACATTCACAAAATTATTATAAAATTTTGTAAAAACTTTAAATTTTATTTTTAAAATTATTCGTTATTATAATTTAACTAATAATATTCAAATAATTAGTGCATATAAATAATTATATATCATTATATTGTATCTTATATGAATATGTTTTAGTTTAAAATTTTAAAAAAGAAACTAAAACTGTCAGATTTTAACATAAAAAAACTAATTTCATGAATTAATGAAAATAATATAATTAGAATTGCAACTAAATCTTATAAAATAGAAAATAAATTATGCACAGTCATGATAAATTAATTTGACACTAACAACCGATTAGAAACAATCTTTTGATAACTATTTTTAAAAATAAATTTTATAATGTATTTGTAAAAGAAAAATAATAAGTCATAAATGTACTCCCGTATGAGCGTAATTTTTTTTCCATTAAAATATTTAATTAAATTGTTTTTGGATAAAATTTAAATACGTATGTAAATAATATACACAACTTACATTATATTATGCATCCATCAAATTGTTTGCACAAAGACTTATAACTTTCAATGTATTTAAGTATCATATAGTTACACTTGGAATAAATAAAATGAAAAATCTTATAAAAATACTTAAATCCACATATCATATAAAGCTATCATCTAGATAATACCTTCATCATATCAGTGTTATGTGAATTATTGGAGAGATTCTCCTCTTAGAACTCTACCATAAAAATTTGATTCCTTTTTCACAAAATTAATTTTCACCTTATTGTTTCACATAACGTTGTTTTCTTTCTTTCAATGAACTTATATTCGAGGTCCATTGTTAACTCACATAAATATCATTCTACATCAGACTATTGCAAACGTAAAATGCTCGTACACAAGTTTACATCATATTAATGTCACAAGATTGCACATAATATACAATCACGTGCAGTATTTTATTGGATAATATATATACACATCATATGATATATTTAATCAAATCATACATAATCAAATAACCACATAGGATTAATTAGTATCACAAAATTAATTAACGAATAATATACAAAACATCGCTCGTCTTGAGTTCGCCAAACAAAAATGATAAAACACTTTGTCAAATCTTTCAACAAAAGTTAGTTTTCTAATTTATTAATAATATTTTTAATTAATGCTCATGACTCATAATGCTACTTATGAAAAATGACCTCAACTTTGATTGATCCCACCGCAAATAGTGAAGCATATTTTAATTTTCACCATAGAATATATAATTCATACATTTAAATTTTTTAACTTATAACTTATAGTAATCACCACAAATCAACTTAAGAAAAATAGATGAAAACATTTTTTTCAAAAGAAAAATAATTGGAAAAGAGAAGTTTAGTTTCAAACTTACTCCAAAGTGTTATCTAAAAGTGACTAATGAATTTAGTGTCTCGATCATTCATAATGTTTAGGTAAACCATAAAGTCTAACTACCTCTTTAAAGAACAAATTTGTCATGTGACAAGCATCAATCACTTTTCTACAAGGTATGAAGTGAATCATCTTGGAGAATCTGTCCACCACCACAAAAATTGAATCATGTTCGCTTTTAGACCGAGGAAGATCTAAAACAAAATCCATAGAAATATCAATCCAAAAAGAATTAGGTATTGGTAAAGGATTATACAAACTATGAGACATAATTTTAGACATAGATTTCTTACAAATAATGCATCTTTCACACAATTGACATACATCACGCTTTATGTGTGGCCAATAAAAATGTTCATGCAGCATGTCTAAAGTCTTTTGTACTCCAAAATATCTCATTAGTCCTCTCTCATGTGTTTCCTTCACAAGTAAATCCCTAATGAAACTTTTTGGCACACATAACCTCTTTTCTTTGAAAAAAATAGATATTATGCTCATACAATTCCTTAGTTACCTCAAAACCAATAAACTTAGTTTCAAGAATAGAGAACAAAACATACCTTTTTGAAAGTATATCAACAACAACATTGGGCTTACCTTTTTTAAGTTTGATCACGTACTAAAATTGCTCAAGAAATTCAATCCACTTGGCATGTCTCTTGTTGAGCTAACCTTGGCTCTTTAAATACTTCAATGATTCATGATCATTGTGTATTACAAATTCCTTTGGTAAAAGGTAGTGCTGCCATGTTTGTAATGCTCTCACCAATGCATACAACTCTTTATCATGTGTAGGATAATTAAGAACAACACCATTAAGTTTCTCACTAAAATAAGAAATAGGATGCCCATCTTGCATCAAAACAACTCATATCCCCACATTTGATGCATCACATTCAATTTCAAAAAGATTTAGAAAAATTAGGCAATGCAAGAATTGGTACATTAGTCAATTTTTCTTTGAGGGTAGAAAATGATTGCTCTTGTTTTTCACCCCATTTGAATCTCGCATTCTTTTCAACCACTTCATTCAAAGGTGCAACTAATGTACTAAAATCTTTAGAAAAACATCCTATAAAAACTAGCTAAGCCATGAAAGCTTTTCACCTCGTTAACATTGTTAGATGTTGGCCATTCCAGAATAGCTTTCACCTTCTCTTGATCAATTTGCACTCCCTGTGAACTAATGGCAAAACCAAGTAAAACTACATGATTTGTATATAAAACACATTTTTTCCATGTTTGCAAACAATTTCTCGGGTCTAAGAGCTTCCAAAACTCTTCTCAAATGCAAAAGATTATCATCACAAGATTTTCTATAAATCCAAATATCATCAAAGTAGACCACACTTTTTTTTCCTAAAAACTCCCTTAACACATGGTTCATCAACCTTATAAAAGTACTAGGTGCATTTGTTAATTCAAAGGGCATGACTAACCTCTAATCCTAATTTGATGATATCGATTTTTAAGATCAATTTTGGAAAACACATAAGCACAATTATATTCATCCAATAAATCATCTAATCTAGGAATGAGATAATTATACTTTACCATGATATTATTGATGGCTCGACAATCAGTATACATCCTTCAAGTTCAATCTTTCTTATGCATGAGAATAACAGGGACTACACATAGACTTAGGCTCTCTTGCACCCATCCCTTTTGTATAAAGTCTTCAACTTGCATTTGTATTTCTTTGGTCTCTTGGGGATTAACCCTATATGTTGGCATGTTGGGCAACGAAACACTAGGAATGAGATCAATTTGATCTTTTATACCTCTTATAGGTGGTAGGCCATGAGAAACCTCTTTGGAAATTACATCTTCAAAATCATGCAAGAAAAAAACAACTTTACTAGAAAAACAATTTGTAAGCTTGCAACCTTTAAGTCACTTTCTTTGCACAAAAGCAATAGCATTGATTTTTTTAATTGCATAACTATTTTTGCCTCTTATTTTTTTATGAACAAATTTTGTATTTTTCTCTATTTATTTTCACTTTTTTTTTCTTTTCCCTCTTTCTTTTGACTTTTTTTTTTCTTTTCACTTTCTTTTCTTTATCTCGCATTTTGGATTCATCCTCACCAACCTCTCTTGTTGAAAAATGAGCAAGAGTAATTTTGCGTTCTTTATGTACAAAAGAGAACTTATTTGTATAACCATCATGCCTGCTTTTCTTATTGTACTAACATGGCCTTCCGAGAATTATATGACAAGCCTCCATTGACACTACATAACACATAATTGTATCCTCATACTTTCCAATAGAAAAATTCACCTCCACTTGCTCACTCACAGTTTTCTCACCTTCGTCACTAAGTCAATGAAGTTTGTATGGTTTTGGGGTGGGGTTTAGTCACTAAATTCATTTTTGAAACCATTCTTGCACTAGCAGCATTAGTGCGGTTTTCTCCATCTATAATTAAAAAACATAACTTACTTTGGATGATAAATGAAGTATGAAGAAAAAAATTCTTTTGCATCCAAGTCTCTTGATTGGCTACCCAACATTCTTCTAACCATGAACAAGTCTTCTACTTCAACAACTTATTCCTCATTCTCTTCATCACTAGATGTAGCAGATTCAGAAGATGATCCACTAGTAATATTTCCATTCTCTTTAAGTAGCATGATCTTCTTAGTTGGACATTTAAAAGCTACGTGGCCTATTCCCTTACATTTGAAACATTTAATCTCACTACTTTTTGCTTTATTATGAGCATCATTGGATTTATTTTGAGTACTCTGAGGTGCAATCATGAATATGTTTGACGAAGTATTTCCCTCTTTCTTATTTTATCCTTCTAACTAGAAGCATTGAAGTTAGAAGAACTCTTTCTCATGATACCCTTTCTCTTCAGTTGTTGTTATTCCTTAGCAGCTTGATGCCCTAAGTCCTCAAACTCCACATAATTTTGTAATTCCACAACATCACTTATATCACTATTTTCACTTACCTCAATTGTCGCGTATATGTGTCTCGGGTTAAGTTGAGAAGATCTATAAGGACATGAGCAATTTGAATTGTTCGTCCACCCGGATGGTGGTAATATATTAAATCTCCTAACCAAGTACTTCGACATTGTGAATTAGAGTCTAAGCTCATGCATAGCATTGCATTTTCTTGTGAAATGTTTTGTTGTGATTAATGTATATCACATGCGATAATAATTTCTCTTAGACGATTTGATGATATAGTAAAAGGCATTGATTTTTCATAAGTGATTTTGACTTTTTAATGTGATATTTTCTTGAGCAATATTTGTGTAATGATACGGGTATATTATGATTGTTTGTGTGTCCTTCTTACTTATATTATATTATCAACATGATTTTGAAAATTCACCTCATTCGTTGTTTGTGTTTGATTGATTTGGTCATACGTTTGTGAAATCGCAATTATTACACATTAATGAATCTTAAAGTTCAAGTTTGGGAGAAACAGGTGATAACAAGAATAAGGAATTGTAATTTTTATTTTACTTATTAAATTTGAAACAACTTTTTGTATGAAAACTTTATAAGTACTAGATTTTTAGAATTAAATTAAATAATTATACTTAAATTAAACTTATTGAAATTGCACTATTTTATAAAAAGAAAAAAAAATTAAAATATTTTAATTGTATTTTGAGAAATGTGATATTCTAAATAACCTACATAAATTTTTCTTTTAAAAAAATATTTATTTAATATTTTAGAATTTAGAGTGTCACACAAATAAGACAATTATTTATATTGTTCTGGATAATAGATACAATTAAAATAATATAAGACGTTGTTTGTTTCAGCACGTCAACTCAAGAAACCGTTGTATTGTTTTTTATTAAATGTATTTTATTTTATTAGTATAATTTAATTTACTATTAATTTTTATTTATTTTTATTTATTTTTTAAATTAATAATTATTTATTTGTTGAAATAAATAATAAAAAATAAACAAAAAGGTTATAAATGGTTAGCATCTCTGACAAAAAAATATCCTTAATATGGCCGCATAGAAATGCGTGACCTCTTGAAGCTAAAAAAAATGACATTTGATATATAAATTTCAATATAAAATATAATGAAGAGTTTTAAATAAAAAAGGATATAGAAGCAAAATATCCTATTTATTTAGGCTACCTAAAGCATATAACACATTTTATGATATTTTACTTTTATATCCTTTTTAATTAAAATTCTTCATTATAGTTAAATTAAAATTTATATGTTAAAATGTCATATTTTATTAATTTATAAGTCGCATCGCCGTCCTTCAATCACATGAAGGATAATTTTTTTGCGGAATAAGATGTTGGAATGCGACCATCTATAATTTTTTAACAAAACAAAATTTTGGGAGATATTAGATCTAATCACAAAAAGGAAGGTAGTTGTTAACTAGCTAGAGAAACGGTTTTAATTTATCTATAAAATAGTAGAGAGTAGTTAAAATAATGTACCACCTAATTATTTTTTTTTTTTGGCATATCTACTTTACTGCATTAACTTTAATGTATTTTTTTAGATGTATTTGTATGGTATAATGAAGAGTTTTGAATAAAAAAGATACAGAAGAATTATTAATATTATTATTATTATTAAAAATTGTTATAATTACAAATAATTATAATTAAATTAAAAATAATTATAATTAAATTAGGAATAAAAAGAATAATAATATTAATAAAATGAAAATGAAAATAATAATAAAAAGAATAATAATTTTAATAATAAAAAAATTATATTAATAAAATAAAATAAAAGTATATTAAATTAAAAGAAAAAATATACAATATAAAAGAAATTATATTT